>JBBPJV010000273.1:0-30189 GCA_038088915.1 Sutorius aff. eximius
ATGTCAGCTTACTCCGAATACAGCGGTACTGGCGCGAATCTCTCCGCGTTGCAGCCATTCAGTGTGATTGGTACCGTAGTAACTGGATATCCTGAGTGGTCGGTATTGATTGTGCTCCATCCGCCGCTGCAACGCACTCATTGTCATTGTCGTAGTTACAATGAAACTCTCTGGGGACCCAGTGGCAATATGACAATCAACGGAACGTCAACGGACTCTTGCGCACCCGGGACTACGGAGACGCTCTTGAAACGAAGCGTTGGCGCTGGAGGCGAGCCAAGTGTCAACCTGAACAGTCCACCATACGCCATTCACAACGGTCTGATTTTGGATCATTTCGTTTGATTTGGAGCTAAGTCTGGCTTTCGGCAATTAGGCTTTGGAGAACTCTCTTCACATACACTGGCCACGAATGCAACTCATTATGGCGGTTACGTCGAGCTTGATGTACATAATATGTTTGGGATGATGGAGGAGAAGGCCACACACCTCGCCCTGCGGACCATCTTCAATGGAAAAAGACCATTCTTGATCAGCCGATCGACCTTCCCCTCTGCCGGAAAGTGGACTGGGCACTGGGTATGTCTCGTGTTTCGAGGATAAATCCACGCAGGTCCTTATTCGCTCCTTAGCTCGGGGACAACTACAGCAAATGGCAATACATGTACCTGAGTATCCAGGGCATCCTACAGTTCCAGATTTACCAGATCCCAATGGTCGGTGCCGACACGTGTGGCTTCAGTGAGCTCTTCCGCGAAACTAGATTCGACAGGCTCTAACCCTTCTCAGTTGGTAATACGGACGAAGAACTTTGCAACCGGTGGATGCAGCTCGCCGCATTTACTCCATTCTACAGGAACCACAACACCTATGGTGCACTGCCTCAGGAACCCTACCGGTGGGATAGCGTCGCGAACGCATCACGGATTGCCATTGCCGCCAGGTACTCCATGCTGCCGTACTGGGTGCGTACCACAGGAAAGCAAGTTACTCGAGGGTGCTAAGAATTTCAATGATAGTATACCCTCTTTGCCAACGCCTCTACTAACGGTCTCCCGCCTGTTCGGGCCCTGTTTTATGAGTTCCCCAACGAACCGGAACTCTTTACCGTCGACAGACAGTGGTTGATCGGAAGTGACATCCTCGTTACCCCCGTGTTGGCCCCCGGAGCAACCACTGTTGACGGTGAGTTCGTTTGGTCATGAGTATGCAAATTCATTAACTGAGACCAATTGTGCCTCAAGGCATCTTCCCCGGCAGGGGCACGGTGGTCTGGCGTGACTGGTGGACCCATGCAGTTGTCAACGCCACACTTGGTGCAAACACAACTTTGAATGCCCCCATCAGCCACATTAACGTCCACATTCGTGACAGCTCCATCTTACTCCTGCACCAGGAACCTGCCTACACGATTTACGAGACACGCCAGGGGCCTTACTCACTCCTCGTATCCTTGAGCGCGGCAGGGACCGCATGGGGCAACGCCTACATCGACGACGGCGAAAGCTACCCTCCCGCGACGAACCGTACTTTGAACTTCTCCGCGCACGATGGCGGATTGGACATCGAAAGCAAGGGAGAGTATTCCATCGATCAGAAGCTCGAGACAGTTACGATCCTCGGCGCCCAGCGGCCGACGGTGGTGATGCTGGACTGCGAGGAGATCCAAGGATGGACGTACGATACCACGAACGAGGAGTTGATCGTTTCGAACTTGTCTATCGAGCTAAACGCTGCGCAGACGACGTTGACCTGGGAATAGAGTACGGTGGAGGACCATCGTAGTATTTCGTGTCATGTACTCGGTTGAATGAACCCACCTAGTCGTGGATTTGAGTGATTGTGTGCCCGGGGACATGCTGACTTCTTGGTACTATTGGTGAACTTGAGGGCTGTTAAGACAAACGGCTTCTGACCGACGTTGAACCAGCGAACAATACAATACGCTCACTTGATACTACTTGCCATCCCGTGCTGTCCGCTACAATGGGTTCCGTTAGGATACGGCTGAAGGCTTAATCACCCCTCAAGGATCAACGTGAACAAAATCAAGGATTCCGCGCCTATCTGGCACGAGCTTATCGCATCCGGGCGTCAAGCTGGTTTGAGGACGATAGTTGACACCGTGTACCAAACCAGGATTGGGATCAGAATGGTGGAAGGATGAGGTTTTGCGAAGCTCCACGGGCTGGTAGTAGCTCGCCATGTGGGGGGTTCGCGAACGCTCTGATCGCTAGCACTAGACGTTGATAGAGACGAGAGTTAGATCAGGCATTAAACTTTAAAGTGACGCTTCCGTCAGCTTCTTCCCTTTGATGGTACCACCGCAGTAGAAGTCGACCTGAGTTGAAGTGGACGTAAGTAAAACCCGCGTAATCCCTCGACAACGAATGTTGACCCGAACCGTTTGCAGCCCTCGCGTTGACACCGTACTACAGCACGAACCACGACCCGTTTGACTATCACCTCCCGTGATACTTCCGGTTTTCCCCTGGGATCACGCATCCGAATGTCCAGAAAGGCCCCGGACACGATCGACAGGGAGATTGAGTTGCTCACCGCGCAACTCAGTGATCTGCGGCGCCGAGAGGATGATTTTACGCGCATCTTGGAGGACATGGTCAGGCTCCAAAACTCCATCAGAGCTGAAAGAGAGGCATTGTGTTCAAAGATCACAGAGCTTGAAAGCCAGAAGCAGCCCATCAACTGGCTCCCGACAGAACTCCTCATAGAAATCTTCTTCATTCGCACCGAGGACGAGAACTCCGACTTGGCGACAGGATTACCGTACAATCCCGCTCCAGTACTCATCTCACATGTATGCCACAAGTGGCGCGAGCTCGCCCTCGCGACGTCGCGTCTCTGGTCGTTTATTTCCTACCGGACGGAGATGTGGAGACCCGATCCATTGTTCCTCTTCTTGGAACGCGCCGGGAATACGCCTATCTCGTTCAACTTCATTTCCGCTCCCAGAACTCGCCCTTCCAATAGGTTGGGCATGTCAGGAGCTGAAGAAACTACCTCGACTAATATTGTGGAAGTTCTCTGTCATGGGCGCCAACGCTTCCGTTCACTTACCTTCGAGTGTGGCTTTGCGACGAGCATGGAAATCATCCTGAGTGGCATTACCCGTATTTTCGGACACCTTCATGAGTTGGAGTCACTGGATCTCGCCCTTGGTACCCCCGATCCTTCCTTTGAAGGCACTCAGCTCCTCACCTCGGATCTGCTGTCAACGAATCAAAGCATCCCGGGTAGCCCGATCATGCTTAGCCACCTCCGTCTGCAACAGATGCCTCTGTCAATTCTTCCTGCCTTCCTAGTCCGAACGATACGCACTCTTGAACTATCCTACTTGCCTAAGAAATCGCAAGCGACACGACTACATCACTTCACATTCAAGATGTCCCATCTCGTCAACCTTTTGAAACATACTCCACAACTACACGAACTTTCTTTGATCGGAGTGACCCCCGTATGGGACGTGATCACGAAACACTCAACGAACGGGCAGCTATCTAGTGGCGTCACTCAGTCACACAACCCGACTGTCGTCTCTTCTTTTGAATTACCAGAGCTGAAGCGTCTCGAATGGAAATACGCATACCACAGAGACGTCTTTCCGTTAATGTCACTCATAAGTCTCCCCAAACTCGAGCGTTGGGATCTCTCCACTGCCCAACCCCCTGTTAAACGAATCGATGTTGCGCAGTTTCGCGGTAATCACATCCATGACCAAGATTCCTTTACACAAGCTGAGCCACTTTCGAACGTGCTCGTGCTCGACACCCTCAAAGAGCTCAATGTGAACTGCCAAAACGAAGACACTCTCGGTTCCTCGCTACGCCAATTCCTCCTCCCCTCCCTCGCGAAACTTGACATCACCTTCGTCGGTCAGCATTTACGCAAGGAGCCAGGTCTCCCTTCCCTTCCTAGGCTGGAGTCCATCCTCAGGGATCCTCGCCTCCCACATCTTGCCCATCTTTCGATATCCCATTTTGACATCTCTCCTGGCCACGGCCGGTCGATGTTCGGGTACATGCCCAGCCTTCTCTCTCTAACACTGGGAGCGTGCACGGGAGTTAATGTTGTATTGGACGCACTAGCAGAGCCATACGGGTGTGTTCCGGTGAAGGGAAGCGGCCGTGCCAGATCGTGCGGTGTGCGCGTATGCCCACGATTGGAGGACCTTATCTTGTGGAGCTGCTTTGATTTTGATTTCAAAACGTTGTGGTCCACCGTACACATGAGGTCAATGGCTTTAGATGACGACGGAGACGAACAGAAGCAAGAAGCACTCCAAGTCGAGGTGTTCGCTTCGGCGGTGCTAGGTCGCAAAATACGCCCACTCAAGAAGCTGCGTAATGCTGGAACTCAGCTGTCACAGCAGCGTGTTGGTGGTTCCAGTGGACTTTCTGCGAGCAGTTTATCAAGATCTACCCTCATCCCCATGCAGGAGGCATTGCACCCTAGCCGTCTCGCTTGCCTTCATCTGGAAGATTGCGCGCAAATTAGCCATCACGAAGCGCTGTCGCTGGGGAGATGGGGAACGATAGTCATTTACAGATGATGAGATGACTCGCCGCCAATCACAATATCCGCGTATTCGGTAGCCATTGTGGATCCTTTGTAAGTACATGTCGTCGCCCGATAGACACATACCTCACCGAAACTACGTCACATTCCAGCCCGTCTGTGACAGCGTTCTGTAATGTCCGTTGATCCACAAACACCTTGATACGATTGTGTAATGCTATGATGTTTAACACCACCAGTTAGAACTGTGGTTGGTTGCCGGGTTTTCCCTCTTCGCTTCCTTGAAATCCAAATTCGAGATTGATTGTTGCCAATCCACAAAGGCTGCCGATTGGTGGAGTGATCAACGAGTCATATCGAGTAGGCAGCGGTGGTACGGTGGTCATCCGCCAGCTGTCATTTATCTGAGTGCTTAAGTTCAATTTGGCCAATTTGACTTTGAGGAGGATGTGGCGTTAATCGCTTATCGCGGCGAAGAACGGTTGACATAAGGCTGCATTACATACCGATGCTGACCCAGTCTTGTCGGACCTCTACTGTTTTCAATCATAGTTTCGAAGACTAATCGAACTCGTATCTAGGACGTTTGGGTATGTGTGAATGTCTAATGATGTTGTGATGAAAGTGCCAAGTTCCAAAAAAGGTGTGATTGTAATATCCAAGACATAGGGGAAGTCGTACATTTGGAGATAAATATGTAGTATTCTAATATCGGCACATTCTACTATCGGCGCACACATGCGGTCGACGAAAAGGCAGATTTGAAACCTTATCGCTACTCTCCGGGGTAAACCAGATAAGGCTGGTTCAGAGTGCTGCTTTCAGTGGAATACTCTTCGTGTCCCAGACGGTCCCTTCCTGAGGGTGCAGTCGCTGTACCCGTAAAAGGCATCAGTTGTGCGCGTTGTAGACCCGAACACATTAACACATACGCCTTGCGGGATATCTGTGGCGCAAAGTGCCTCTAATGTTGCTTGACCACTCCACGCCTCGAGTTTGGCGACGTGCTCGGGGGTTATAAAGTCTCGAGAAGATCGAGCTCCGAAAACCATCTGGACCGCGGCCGCTCTAATCGAGGATTGTTGCTTGATATCCTTTACGTGCTGGGGCTCGTGCAGGGCAGTGTTACCGGGTTTCGGAAGGGGTGAAATAAAAACCGGACACACGGGGTCCGCGGTCAACGGTGGGCTCAGTGCGCGTGGGGGGCCTGAGAGACCTCGCCAGCTTGCGGCGAGATGAAACAACCAATAAGTCTCCATCTGTACATGAAGGCAGCATGATAATGAGACTCCTTCCCAAACACGAGAAGGGTCTTTTGCAAGGCCATAAAAATTACCTCAAACGTGGTAATGTCTGGTATCGCTCTCTTCAAGTGGTCAATCAATCCTGAATTGTAATCCCGAAACGAGGTTTGTCTCCCCTGGGAAGAGTAGAAGCTGTTGAGGCTATTTTAGCTTCGGTGGCATCTGAACATGAGTGAGGTCTCCACCTGTCTGTACTCGCGTTCACGCCGTAGGTAACGATGGCATCAGAAACACCCGCTGGTCGTGCGGATTCCAGTGTACGCCGAAGCTACCGTAATGAATGTCGAGAAATTTTCGAACCATCAGAAAACCCTGAAACGTACGGTCATGCAGAGATCCAAGTCCGCGGGTATCTTTCGCGCGAGTCTTATTGTCAGAGGGATGACATTTTGCCCCAAGCCCATTTGCCTCACCGGTTTGGTCAATGTATAGGGAACCTCCCCGTGATCCCCGTTCGCAAAATCGAAGTCTAGGTTTCTAGTAACCGCAATGCTGGCTTTAGGTAAAACCAGAGTTCCAACGGGCAAGTCTGCCAAACAACCACATGATCCCAACCTTGAAGAAGTTTGGGTATAATTGGGAATTTGAAACTGACATATTAAACAATCCAAGAACGCCTACCTGATGACCACCATATCGCCTTGGAGGCACTCTCTTACTTCGCGGACAAAAAAGTCTACATTAGGACCACCCATGCCGATGCACACGACGGACACAGGAGTGCCTCGGTATCGTCCTGTTATCGTCAGAAATCCACGTTCAGAGGATAACGAAAACGGCTTGGGGAATGCATCAAAGAGTGTCGCAATGCGCTCTGCACGTGAAAGTGACCCAACAGTGATCTGGCCCAAGAATAAACATGATCCGTTGAGGACACTTTGTGTACGGATGGCGTCGAATATTAAAATCTCACGATCCTATTTGCCACCTCACCAACTCTTAGGCCGAGGTGGTACACTCGTCCATCCGCAGACTTTGGGAAGTCTGGTCAATGCGGGTCAGCGGTCGTTTGGTTAATAGTCAATGGAGTCGGAACTTACTAGCATCTGTGAAAGTTTTTTTCATCAATCAGCTGGATGATCGCAAATGATAGGTAGGAGGGGCTAAACGTATCGAGGGGAGAAGATGAAGGCTGAGACTACTCTCCGTGACTCAGCGCGTGCCTGTCATAGCATGCCTCGAGTTACGCTCGCTAACCTTACAGGGCCAGACTGGCCTGTTGAACTCTCGAAACCACTCATCTTTCAACCAATGATTAATTCGCAAGAGTACACATTCGTGCCCAAAGTATATATCGATACTACAAAGCTTGACCCATTTTCGAGGGATAGGATCAAACCGTTGGCGCATGCCGAGCGTCGCAGAAGCGGACTCTGAAAATTCAAGTGAACCAGGGGCAAATAGCTTTGTGCTTTTCTCATCAAGTACTCGGTGATTGTCATCAAGGGATCAGCCGATCACCACCCCTCCAACACATTTTTTACCCTCCAGCGTACACCAGCTATTGCGCACCCAGTCTACTCGCAGTTAGGGAGTGGAATTCGAACACTTGAATTCCGGCACGCTGCAGCTGAGCAACTATCCAGTCTGCGACCAAGTACGTGCATGAGAACGGCACCGTTTTCATTCCAATATACTGGTCCGCGGACGAAAAACTTTCTCGACTTTGTTCCCCGCACACGGTAGCCCAGGGTTCCGCCGGCTTGGGTCGTGTCGACGTCGTACTCTTTTCCACCGGACTTTCTTTCTTCAGGACATTACATTCAATTAATTCACACCATCCGTCAAAGTGTGACTATTGTTTCACCAATTTTCCCGCTTGTTCCGCGAGCTGCCCTCCCGGCGGCCACCCGTTTCGTGGGTTTGGTTGCAACCAGACCTAGGGACCGTTCCGCATTTTGAAACAGCCAGAATGTCTAGGCCTCGGTTAAAGGGCTCTTGGCCAGTTCTTTCACTATGGCATCGGTTTCAACTCAGCCAACTCCGGATCTTCTGCTGGACTAACAATAATAACTATTCACATCTGAATTGTCCCTCATGTTTCGTGCACCCTCATCCTCACTCTAACCCACAAGTAACCAGTTGCATGCGGTGGGGCTTCCGGAATCCCTCGTGAAGAACAGAACTGTCTCACGTATGTATGCAGTTTGGTGTACAGGTTCTCATGATGATTTCGCCACGATTGGTGATTGACCCAAGAACATTGGCGTCTGCGCAAGAACAGGGTTGTGAGTGGTTCATTTTATGGTTCTTCGGCGCGGAGATCGATGAAACATTGATTCTAGCCTCCAAAATCCTGCAAGACCCTGGGGTTCGCGGTGACAGGGATGAGCTGTCGTATTTGCATCTCCTACAAATCGGAGTTCTCCGACGGATTCTTTCCCTTTAGTTCACTCGCCGATGGGCCGCAGGTGGATGCCAACAGCGCATTAATCAATCCACAAAACTGTGGACGTTGAGGACTAATACCGCATATGGAGCGCAGGTTTCCAGCCATAACAGGTCAAGCATTGCTGCTCTTCATATTATAGATATCTCGTAACTCAGACAGGGTTTGAAAGATCTTCACCAATTGGGGCAAAATCCTCAAGGGTTGCATCGTGGGATGTACTCATTACGTCAGCGCGCAAAACACGCCAACCTTACTCATGTCAGCTTCTCAGGTAGACAGCCTAAGTCCCTCAAGAGAAGAGCTTGCTATGTCCCCGCGGACTGTTGCACTCTCCACACCACATCCGGTTCCCGGACATTGTACTACTTAAAATACGCTGCGCTGTGCCCTTTCCGCGTGTCTGCATTGTCGCTGACCTTACACCCATCCCTCCGCAGCCACGAGAATGAAGGTCGTCTTTCCCGAGGCCGAGGGCTGTTTTTCATACTAACGAGGTAATGGAAGCCGGTCAAGGCACAGAAATAGTGATGTATTCCTTGCTGCACCTACGTCTTCCATGGATCGATGTGCGCTGCCAGTTGCGGCGGTTCAGAAATTTGGCTTTCTTCGGCCGTTCGTTTAACGCGATATGGATATTCGGACCCCAACCCTCGTCATCGGCGAAATTTGGTACCTATCCTTGTCGTTCAAACGGTGTTCTTACTGCACGCAGATATTAATGATTAGAACAAGATTCTGAGACGGAGATCATCTAGTCCCGCGTGGATTAAGGTGGGTCGTAAGCCCGGCTGCACATATACATAATACAATCAGATCGTTGCCCAGAACTGTGGGTGGGCCTACGTCGTCCACTGTCGTACGATTCCAACGCAGGTCGATCAAATCGAGCATCGCGCCCGCCTGGGACGAGTTGCTACGCTGGGAACGGGCAGTGCGAGATGCCGAGTCTGAGAGTTAGAGTATTTCAAATTCCCGTCGCCGCCCTTGTCCTGAAGATCTGTTGGTTCGAGGATGTGGGGAGGTGGTCCCAGTAGCGTCGGAGGAAGATCTGCTGTAATATTACCAACACGAAAGCAAGCGATATGGATGGAAGTGTTGATAGCTCCACACCTCTCCTGTAACGTTGTGTCCATGCTTTACGGACTGCACGGTTGGTGCACGAGCTGTCTGGGAAACGTTATTGTCCTGGCGAATAAGGCTCTCGCGAATGATGCCCTTTGATCGGAAGCAGGAGATAACACGGGGCAACTGCTACATACATAATATCCCTGCCCGGGCAAAACTTTATGAAATTTAGGGTGCACCCTGAGTAGACTTTTTCGACGGATCATGATTAGGCCTGTACGCATGATCATGGATGCAGGACGTGGTCCCTTGAACAAGACAGAAGTCGTTGAGTGCACGCATACCGGAACTTTCCGGATCGGAAATCATGCCCCCGTCTGTGACCATCAATCAGGTATTCCCTAGCGCATGTTTGACGGGGCCGAGCTGACAATGACCCAGCGCACTCGTTAATTTGTGAGGACATGAGGGTCCTGGTGATTGCTAGAATTAAGCCCCTCCAGGTGAGGCACACTTTGTGACCAAGGGCGCCACCGTAGACATTCACGCAACAATCTCCGCCGCGGCTCTCTGCGGGGTGGGGACCGAGAATTGTTGCTGTGGTGCGGTAAACATTGACCAGAAGCATCCAAAAGGTCAAAAATTTCTTTGCAGTAGGCCGATCCGGATCCCCGGCACAAGTATAGCCTCATAAAGTACACGAGTCATTGATCAATCTGGGACCTGGAACCTGGAGGTTCACCGTGAGTAGTATAGCCATCCTTGGCCAAGTGTCACCTACACGCGTCGTGTGTGTTTGGGGGTCTTGAGCGCCTGGAAAAAGGGCCTAGTCCAAAAGGGTCGAACTCAAGATCGCGACTGGCGTAAATGGGAAGCGGAACTCGATCCAAGATTGGACCTGAACGACAGGCCGGGACGAATGGCGTGTCCTTAGAGATCCCTCAAGGCTGGAAATTGACTGTGCTTTGGGTGAAGAAGTGTTCCTGTGAGCGCTCGCGGTTTCAATGCTAGACCAAGCGGTGTCATTGCCGGACCCACGCGCCGCGAATCCAAGGTTCACCTTGCATGTATGATCAGACTTAATTCTCGCCTGTTGGCTTCCGTCTATCTTGCCATGCTTTTATTTGTCTTCCTACGCCAACATCCATTTCCTAGAAAACTCTGGCTCCTAGACAAGAGTCGCCCCATCTTTCGAGGTTCAGCCCCAACCCGTCCAGTTTGTTATCCGACTGGAATTCCCTGGCGATCACTGACCTTCACGGGACTGGATCTCCTTCTTTTGGCCTGACACACGCTCCTCGCTCTCCTTCAGTGGTCCTGGGTGCCGCTCGCTTTCGTTGACATGCAAGGCTACAATCCGGACCCCCGTGGCCAACATCATGCCGTCTCGCAATCGTCCGGGTCATTGCATGACTACGGGTCCTCTTATGGCTCCGACGACGAGGGTACTTATCGGGGGTATCAGGAGCAACACAAATTTGACCCTGGTCTCGACGGTACGCGTTTGAACCTTCCTGACCATGCCAACTCTTACCCGTTCTTTCTCAGACGATCCGAATTCTTCATTAACATCGCAGACGCTAAACGCCGATGGCACCCCCAAGAGACCCATGAATGCATTCATGATATTCGCTCGCCGGCGTCGACCACAGGTCGCTGCTGAGCACCAGTCGATGCGCACAGGGGAAGTGAGCAAGATTCTCAGTCGGGAATGGAATGCGATGAGTATGGTTAGGAATACCACCTCTGCGCCGCCATGCATTCGTCGTCTGACTGCCGATTCCTTTGATCGTCCAGGCCGACAAGCAGTTTTTCCTCGATCAAGCCAAACTACTCAAAGATAACTTCAATCAGAAGTACCCTGACTATGTGTACAAGAGGCGGCCAAACAATAGTCGAAAGCGCCGCAAGCCTGATTCCGCCACCCCTGGTCTACCCGCGGACCAAGCATCCACCTCAGATATCCTAGACGACCATTTCGGGGGTGATCACAGTGACGTATCTCCCGTCGACATACCGGACACGGACGATTCCCGCGTCAGTGGGCAGGACGCTCGTTATCCGAGCTTGCCCGCGGAATCCCCAGTCGCAACATACCCAGCCACTCAGCCACGAGCCTCCAGTTACCAACCTCCTGATGTGCCATACCGTCCCCTTGGTGACACGCGAGTTTCGTATACGCCTCGGCCGGGTCGTGTCACCCCCGACACCGGTCTCGCGTCCTCTGTCCCTTCCGCTGCCCGCGGATCCGATCACAGCGCAAATTACTACCATCCTTACTTGCCTACTCAACAACACCATGCACCGTCATCGTCCTACTACCCTGAATCGAGTGCTACTGGCGAAGTGTGGTCCAGTGCAAGGGATGATCAAGGCCGGATGCCGTGGTCACAGAACAGCCAAGATCTCGGCGGGGATGACAGACACCGTGGGTATCCTCAGACCGTGTCATCGCACGCGTGGGCCAATACAAGTACATCGGAGGGGATATCAGCCAGCTCCTCAGGAACATCAACAGCCGGCTTCGGTTTCCCAACACTCAATTCACCTTTCTATCCGCCTCAGAGCAGTGCCCAGGAGGGCTTCTCGTCATCTTCTATTCAATCTATTTCTGTTCCGTCCCAGCATTATGGTGCCCCGGGAAACCCGGTTTCAGGGCGATCATATCCATCTCTGCAACAAGCATACAGTTCTGGTTCATCCTCTGCCATGAGTTCTTACCAGCAGCAGGCGCGACCCGTTCCTCTCACCCACCCTTCCGGCCAGCCCGTTCCTTCTTACCCTAACCCGCGATCAACCAGCCCAACTCCTCCCGCTGGGTCAGGGGGAGAGCCTTCGCAGGTCGGATTTTGGCCGAGGGAGAGATAGAACACCTGCAAGCAGGACGGTGTTATTAGATAAATTTTTGGAACTGGACCAAGGTTCTGGTTGATCCTTACTGAGCATGCTATGTTTTTTGTCCCTTTCCATTTCTTGCTGCTATTGTTACATCCTCGTCGCTACGGTTCTTGCTTGTTTGTCTCGCAATTGTATTGTAACCGCGCCATCCAATCCTGCCGTGATCCGGCGTACTGAAGATGTTCTTCACGGAGTTGGTTTTTTCCGCTCCCTCGTAAGCCAACCTTCCTAACACGGAGATCGGGTCTCGTATCAGGTCTTGAACGTGCACGATAATCAGGGCTGGGCAGTAGCCATGCAGTGTTTCAAAACTCGGTCTAGGTCTTCTCCGTGGGTATCAAGCAGACATACACCTCTCCCTCGTTTGTCCATGCCTGTTGATGTTCGAGACCGTCGCTTCTTCCTGCTCTTCATCACCAAGATTAAAAAGTCGCGGTTGGGTGTAGCGACCCACGATTGCGTGATTCATGCCTCGAAATCAGGCGGGTGCATGGCGGTGGGCCCCAAACGCCCCAACACAAATGTGCCGACACGAGGTCGGCGAAGGGTCGCATTGCTGTGCTTGACAGTGGCCAGAGGCGTGGCATAGCCAGCACGCCCACTGCCCGACGGAATTAATGGAGATAAAGCTCGCGCCAGAACAACCATCACTCGTCTGTTTCACGGTGAATGACCCGATCGATGCGGTATCTGGCGGAGTCTGTGACTGGAAGACACGTTGGCTTAGAGGCGGGAAGCACAAAAGCGGATTGCTGCACGCACCCGTGGTGTCCACCCTCAATTCCTGACCCTCTCGGCCGCCCGAGACGGATATGGCATCGGTGCCACATGCTGTGTCCGTCCTTAGTCCTTATCGGTGGAATTTTAATTCGCTCAATTGTTTGCATCGTTTGTCCCGCTGTGGTAACACTGGGCGGGGAACGTGGGCTCGATGGCCGCTATGCACGTAATGGTAAGCAATACGATCACCAACAGCGTCAATGGTTCGTACGTCTTTGTCTGGATGATCCGACGACGAGTGGGGGTGGACTACCCGTATTGGCGAGCTAAAATCACGAGATGGCTGTTCAATGCTGTCACCAACGGCAACGCCACGATCAAGCCCCCAGAATGTTAGGAGGTTTGAGGCACGAGGCCAGTAAAATGATCGCGCCGAGGTCCTGTGGAACCCATTTTTTCCTATATAAAAAAATCCGTCAGAAATTCCGTACATGATCAGGTCGAAAGTTCGTACTCAAGAGACACAAAAAAAGGGGGGGCGCTGAACACCTGCGTGTCGCTGGTCGTGCTCAGACAAAACACAGGGTGAACAGCAGAAGGCGCGAAAAGCGCGTGAGCGGTAATATCTACTTTGGAGGGCAGAAAACGGAATCAAGCATGCATTAGGGAGAGTACACACGTTGGTAAACCCTGAAACCGGAGGGTCACTCGGGCTTCAAACGGCTGAACAATGAGCTGAGACGCTGACACGTTGGGGGGAAGCAAGCACTGTGGAGGGTGGAGACCGAAACCAATACTCCGGTCCGCGGGCATTTCCGTGTCTACATGTGTCTGGATCAAGGATCCAAAACACTCCTAGAGGCAACTTCATGAGTCAGCCGCAACCGCGAGAAAAGAGAGAAAAAAAAAAGGGTCGGAGCAAGTGATGGGGTTTCGTGTCAGTGGATTGTAATTGAATCATTGTTCGCGCCCCACGGCTCTTCTTCAATGAGGGACCCGAGAGAAAAATTAAATTGTTTTTCTATGTAGTACTGTTGAATTCTGAGCTTGAAATGCAATACGGACCACCCGGTCAATCCGGTGGCACCAAAATGGTGTATTGTAAAGCACTTGGGCAGCGCATGTGACACGTACCACGCGGTCGCTATTAGAGTTGGGGTCGTGTGGCAAGTCCACCTCTCCTGGAACGAGTTTTTCGGCCCTGGAGAAACAAATAGACGAGCACACCTTATACCCGACTTCCATTGTATATCAATGGGGAATAAGCAATTCAATCGCTACGACAAGACCGACTCTGCACGGTCGTTGCCGGAATTATTTCCACCCGGCTTGGAGAGAAACAAGCGCCAAAGGAACTCACTCCGACGAGACCGGTTACTGCAGATGCGCCCTCCGACAAGAAGCCGGGTAAAATCATGGTTCCGAAACTATTTACCACGGCTGTCGAAACCAGTCAACTGTAGAATTAAATTGGCACGAACATTCACGACGCGATTTCATGGTGTACTAGTGCTTGTAATCCTCTCTATGTGAACGAGGACAACATTACGGACGAGAACAGAACTATGCTTTGTGAAGAGGGACGACTGTAGTCTGGCATGATACAAGCACGCAAAAGAGCCTATACGTTGGGTTAAATTAGGGATTCCTGCAAGTCGGGGAAATACAACACACATTGTGAACAACGGTGGAACGTTAGGCCCGACCCGACACGGCCACTTGAACCAAGTGATCTCGACTCGTTATGCGGGCACAAGGAGGTCTCCCCACGTCCTCACCGCAAACACTCCGGCCGCAAATACGCCCACCGCCGTGATTATATTAATGTTGCCCGCAAACTTCTCTGGCGCGAATATCTCCTCTCGTATGAACCGGGAGAACGTGGACTCGTTTGGATCGTGGAGGGTGCGACGTGGCGGGGGTACACCAAACATGGCTGCATTTTGGAGAGGTGCGCGGCGTGCCATCGAATGATTCGACAATGGTCTAGGGCTTGGACTTGGACTTAGGTACGGCCGTGTGTGAATGGTTTAACAAAAATCCACTCGTACGGGCGGCAAATAATTGCTTCGGCATTTGCCGAGTGTGGGTTCGCTCTTGCCGCTTGTGACACAAAGTTAAAATTGTCCCGCAAATTGCACTAGCAGACTGGGTAAAATTATATAGTAACTTTCCAAGTTATTTGATACAGCCCATGCACCCGGAAAAAGAATAGGTGGTTTGAATGTTCAGTACCGTGCTTGATGACATGGACTTGCATCCATGTGATTCACCAATGATGACTAAGCTGCATGAGCCCCATTATCAATATCAAAGAGGGGATGATCCAGAGCGTAAAACCTGCTTCTTGCGCTTTCGTGATCTCTCGATCTTTGTTGAACCACCATGTTGGTTGGTGCACTGATACTTGAAGGCCTGGCCTTCATCCCTGCCATACTTGCAGATCTCAATGGCCTTCTGCAAGCACTCAATACAAGTTGCCTTGACCAGCTTGCTAATGCTACAGCATCCCTGAATGGCACTAATACTGGCAGAGTTGTGCTTGCTCAACTGTCCCATGGAAACAACACCATTTTTGCTCCTACAGATAATGCCTGTGTGTTGCTCTCAAAAGACTGCTGGTTGTTCAACTTTTTACATATTTTCAGTGTCAAGTGTAGACCCTGCCACCATTGACAATCAGACTGTCTTGGCAGATGTTATCTCCTATCACATTGTCCAGGGGAATTTCATCAATCAAACAAGAACATATCCTGATGTGACAATTGGACACACATTACTCAACAATTCAGCCCTTGTCACTCTTGAAGGAAATCAGTCCCAGGTCCTTCTTTGGTCCAAATATGATAATGGCTCACTTTTTTTACACAATCAAGGGTGATTTCTGCCTCCTCCTCTTTTCCTCTTTCTAATTTCCTTCATTTTAGATCAAATATCACAGTTGTTAACATGACAACCTATGGTGATACTGTGATTTTAACAATTGACTCAGTGCTGGCCATTCCACCCAATCTCTCAACCATTTTGAGCAATCCATCATATGATCTTACAGCTGTTGGGGCATTTCTAAACTCTACATCATTTTTAAATGGCCCCTCTTTCCTTGACACATTGATGGCAGCTCATGGCATCACTTTATTTGCACCAGACAATGCTGGTGTGGAAGCAGCTCAAAGTTGCCTTGCTGGTCTTTCCAACAATAAAACAGCACTGCTTGATGTCCTCTCCAACCATGTTTGTTCTACCTCTTATATTGTTGATTGGGCAATTAACTCAGATTTTGAACAGATTATCAATGGATCATCAGTCTACTCAACTGACATAACTACCAATACTACCCTCACATCAGCAGGTGGTCAGAATTATGCTTTCACTTCCAACTCTACTGGCTGCTTTATTTCTGTTGGAGGGTCCAATCAAGTACAGCTTCTGAGGACAGACTTACTAACATCAAATGGGGTCATTCACATCATTGATGATGTAATGGTTGATACAAGTGTTGATCCTGCAGCTGCCAGCTCTGCGTAAGTCATATGTTTATACTAACCTGTGTTTTCATATGCTCATTATATGACAACAGTTTTGCATCTGCAACATCTGTTGCAGCTTCTGAGTCTGCTACAGCAACTGTTACTCTTTCACCCTCATCAAGTGGAGGAGTGGAAAAAGGTGGAACAAACAATTGGAAGTGGGGGGTGTTGGCAGGTGTGATTGTCGGCTTTGGGCAATGCATGTAGTAATGTGGTGAAGGATGTGTGCTTCTTACTGCTCCATTGTTACATCTATAAAATTTTCAATGGCAATTTGGTTTCTTTGTTTGGTCTGTGATGTATCTTTGATCCTGTGCATGTGCATCCGAAATCTCTCTTGAAAATGACTCTGTACGACCAATGCTCCGCTTTGTTGTCTGGTATGTAAACTAAATCTGATAAGATAGGTGGCGGCGGCGATGGCACTAATGACATCAGCAAGCTGTGTAACGACGAGTGATTGGAACAATTGCAACAGCAGGTCTTCTTCGTCCCACTCCACTCATTCCACGAACTGGGTACGACTGCACGTACATTGACAACCTTCAGGCCTTGCTTTCAAAGAATTCGTATTCCCGCAGGACAGTATTAACCAGGTTTACCTGGGATACTTGGACAACCGTGCTATGAAACATCTCTCACTGAAAGACGCCCTCTTGCCCCAACCACCCAGCTTTGTGAAAAAGCAGTTATACGAGGTACACGAGGTATTGGGGACCGGAACGTTTGGAAAAGTCGTGGTGAGTTGTGCAGTGCCACCCATACTTGACGTTCGTGCGCGGCTGGGCGACGGGCTCCTTGCGCCCGGGCGTTTCTATCGAGGCTCGATAATTGACGTTTTTCATTCTGTTTCCTTATGGTTAATAGAAGGCAACCTGGCATGTCCCAGCCGACCAGATCGACATAGCCCGACAGGGTGCATCTGCATCTTCCAACCCGAGTCCAATTGAGGGTCATGGTCACTCGACTATACCCCTTTTCAGCGTGGCCCTGCATCGTACCTCCGGTTTCTCCTCACCGAACCTGCGCGCCGTGACCACGAAGGAGGTTGCTCTCAAGGTGATTCCGAAGAAGAAGGTCAAGGGCAACGAGGAAGCGGTATGGGGTGAAATGGAAGTCTTGAAGGGTCTTGACCACCCGAACATCGTTCGTCTTCACCCTCTCTCCGTTTCTCGCTCAGGAACGCCGACTGATTGCGACGCCACCTTGCAGGTGAAATTCTACGATTGGTTCGAGTCGAGGAGTAAATATTACCTCTCTTTTGAGCTTGCTACCGGTGGCGAGCTTTTCGAGCGCATTTTGCAAAAAGGGAAATTTACGGAGAAGGATGCCGTTTCTGTCACTCGGTCTGTTATCTCGGTTCAAATGTACGTTACTGTCTCACCCCTCAATCCCTTAGGTCGGTATTGTCTGGAGTGAAGTACCTTCACGACCATGACATCGTTCACCGCGATCTCAAGTAGGCGTATTTGCTGCACCCTTTATTACGTTCGCTAATGTGAAACCGTCTAGACCCGAAAACATTCTTTATCGAACGAGAGACTCTAACAGTGACATCGTTATCGCCGATTTTGGAATGTATGTCTATATGACCTATTGTGCTGGACGGCTACTCACATAATGGGATAAATGCAGTGCCAAACATTTGCACTCCCCAGAAGAACAGTTGCATTCCTTGGCGGGTAGCTTCGGTTACGTCGCCCCCGAAGTTTTGAGTAAGGCTGGGCACAGCAAGGCAGTTGACGTATGGTCGACGGGGTTGGTTCAGTCTCTGGGCCACGCGAGTATCGCAACTGACACCCTGATATCACGTAGAATTATTACATATGTTTTATTGTGTGGGTATTCGCCATTCAGAGCGGAAGACACGAAGGAGATGGTCCGGGAAACTATGGAGGCGAGGATTGAGTTCCATGAGCGCTATTGGTGCAAGATATCCGACGAGGGTGGGTCCTGCATGCCTTCCTATGTGGACGGTTCTTCGTTACTGACAATTATACAGCCAAAATCTTTATCAAACTTTTACTCAACCCCGATCCTGCGAGACGACCAACAGCGGCTGAGGCCTGTAAAAATCACGTAAGCCGTGATCCTGCTCATCCTCATGGCGTGGCGTCACTCATGGCACGGGGTTGCCCAGTGGCTGACAGCACACGAGGCATCGACGGAGCACGACGTCGGTGCTGGTTTGCGCGAACACTTTGATGCTAGAAAGCGTTGGCGTTCTGCCATCACTTCTGCACTTGCGGTGCAACGTTTTGGCAGGCACTCTCGGGCATCGAGTGCCTCGAGCGCTGGCAGTGGAGGATGGGGAGGGGATCACATCCACTCCGAGGCTGAAGGTATCACCAGCAATGCTCCCACTTATGACGGGAGCCCAAGCGACGTTTCGGAGTCATTCACGAAGCTCAGTCTCGGAAGCTCCGACCCTGGGACCAACGTTAACGTCAAGGTCACTGGACCTGAGGAAGGCGGAACAGAGGAAAAGGGTAAAGTGGAGGATTCTTCTTCTGCTAACGATTCCTTGACTGGGGCCAGTCAGACCGGCTTGAAGAGCAAAGGTGATCGTGATACATCGATGAAAGAAGAGGCTTTGAGTCAGGCGGGGCTGAATCCTGGCCAGTTGGTAGAATCGGAGGCGAAGCGGACGGAGCCGGTCCCTAACAAGGATTCGTTGGTTAATCGCGTGGATATCCCTTGTTGCCAAACGCCGGCAAGTGACGATTCGGAACTGAGAATGCCAGGGACGTTTAGTTTGCCCGACGTAAAGAAGCTCGAGAAGGTTCAGTGGACCGGAAGCCCGAAGAAGTGGTCGGAGACCTTGAGGAAGTTTGGATTATTTAGTTGAGTTTCTACGCCAGATCTACTGTACACATAACTGTATGTTGCTGTCTCCTGAGTATTTATTGTAATTGGGCTGTGTGCTACTATCTGTGACGCTATCCCCCACGCCCAGATCTGTGATGCTTCAGTCTATAGTGACAGCCGTTCGGGTCAAAGCCTACGGATCAGGGTCCTGTCGGCCCCACCTTAGATCAGGATTCGGAAGAACGCGAGAGCACAACGTAAGGCGAGCGAAGGTTAACGTTCAACGTTCAACCTTCGTCTCTTATGGTACCGTCGCCCATGCCTACATTCTAGGTGGCCCCCGTACTGAGACTTCATCTAGGTCGAACGTAAACCACAGGCTCCACCATTGGAACCCTGTACACCACTGTTGAAATTGCGAGCCACAGGGTCGTGAAGGGCGCAGCCCGTACTGTGCCGCATTCGCCGGAAGGTAAGTCCGCATCTAACCTGACGATAACAATGTGGCCTAGCCTACGTCCCGCCCAATGAGCTCAAGAACCGCCGGTCCGAACGGGTGCCGCATCTGACGGAAGCCTCCGTTGACATTGAGCACGTTGGTGCGTACTTACGTTGTGGCGACTAGGCTGATAATTCAGACCCAATCAAGCTAGTAGATCGCATCGGCCCATACTCCAGCTGCATTGTGAACAAGGCGGTGTTTTGCTATCCCCATCATTTTGCCAAGCTCGACGGCGGCAGAATCCCGGCGGGTGGCCATTGGAGGAGATCCTTGTGGGCCACGACCTTGCGAAACTTCTCCAACCGTGACGCCGTGCAGGGTTCGAGTCACGATGTGCAACTTGTGAAGCAGCAAGATAACATTGACGGCACATTGTATTTTCGATGTCGAGTCTTGTTGCGATGTGTGTACTTTCCCCCCACTAGCAGTCAGAGCGACCGTTTCGAACGCTCAGAGAAAAATGGCCCAGTCGGAAGACTGGAAGGAAGGTGAAACGGGATCAAACGACGATCATTCCCGCGAACGTTGACTGTCGCCGCCGGCGTACTTACGCCAGGGCCTTTGATCGGAAAACGTGATTCTTTGAATGTCGCTCCTCGTCTCTTCCCTGCGCCATTATCGAGGCGAGGACGAGAGTGTCCTTTTACTCTCGTCGTGATACCTATTCGTGCGTCCCGTCCTCGAGGACTTGAAAACGGAGGGATGACAATTATTGATGCAGCTCAAGCTGATACTTCCGGTGCTTCCTCACCTTTCAAAACGCTTTGCGGGTAGGGGTGGGGCCGTTCACTTCAACTTGTTCGGAGGAGTTTACGCTGTATAGTTCGGATAACCTTGACTGAATCAGGTGTTCCGGGGTTCCTTCGGCTACTCATGGTCGGATAAGTATCAATCGATGGCAAGACGTGGTTCCAATCATTCATATACAATCATAGGCACAACCTAGACTAGAAGTCTCAACTAGAAAGAGAGACATTCTTTTCTTCTCTCTTCGAACACATTAAAACAAGAAACACAATGGGCGTTGGGTCCTTTTAAAAGAGTCGGCTGTATCGTATGGACACGAGGTTATAAGGTAATGGTATCATGAGGTTGCAAAGTCCAGTTATATGTGTAGAGAAAGTGGGACGATTGTCGAGGCACAAAAGCAATGCAAACAAGAATTGAACCAGAGGCAAGAGCGGCCCAAAAGAAAGCGAATGTTTTCGAGGCCAGCAAAAAGGAAAAGGAGAGAATGCGAAAGACGGGGGCAAAATAATGCCTTTTTAGAGTGGGGGTATGCAAAGAAGATCAGACAGACAACGCAACTCGTCATACAATCCGAAAGAAAAAGCAATGCGCGCAAAACAAAACAGACAGACAAAAACAACGTACAATTGCGCGTCAAGACAGGGCATCATATCTTGGGAAGGGATATCGTGGACGTTTGCACGATCGACATGCCATTGGGAGGTCGTGCTTGTGTGGTCCTCTTGAGCTGTTGTTCCATTTTGACCCGCTGTCTCCGGACGTCGTCATCCTTGAGCTTCACATTGGCGGCGAGAATGAGCAACTCGGTCGCGGAAGGTAGACATGCGGGAGGTGGATGGACGAGGTGTGCCAAGGCAGCTTCTTCCGTAGTTGCTTGTAGCAAGAGGTGGCGCACGCAGTTGACCAGAACCAGGCCTACACGGAACAAGTATGTCATGCCTACGAGGGACGAACATCAGCATTGGGAGACATCCTAGATGACATGGCAACTCACCGTCATACAGGAATATATCCCACACTCGATGCAGATGCTCCACGGATAGACTTCCAACAAACAACGTCGAGAACCTAAGTCACAATGACCAATGATCATGAGCGACCCCGACAACCTTGTGACGGAAAAAGGCGTACCACGGCCGTGTGATGCTCGCAGGGGCGATCGACAATTGCATGTACAGTTTCTTGGTGAGTACAGGATCGGTAACCTCAAGGGCCTTGCTAAATAACGACGCATCGATTTCGATCTGGATGATGTTGGTCGAAAAGTAACTACGCAGGTGCGCATCCATCATCGAAGCAAATATCCAGAACGCATCCTCTTCGGGGGCGAGCAACAACAAGTGACCAGCGATGAGCGTCAGCCCTAGAAAAACACGAGCAAGGTAAGCCTCATGTCGACACAACACGGACGAAACACGTTACCACTGCAGTATTGAATGTCAGGCACCATGCTCAAATACGCTTGGAGCAGCCCAGCGACAGGTCCTTGCGCCGTGTGCAGCTGCGACTGGTCCGGGAAACCCTGCAACACATCCCTCTCAATCTCGGCCTTGGCCAGTACAGGCGGTCTCTTGCCGAATTTCGCGTACACCCCAGGCAACGCGCGCGCCTTGCTGTCCGTCAGATGACACCACACCAAATACCGAACCGACGAGGGCACCCCTTCTTGCAACAACTTTCGCACCTTCTTGTTCTTGCGCGCTTGCGAGGACGGTACAGTCGGCAACAAGCTCATCCACTTCAACTCGCGTTGTCGGTGCGCATCTATGGAGTCCATGGATTCGGTCGGAGCAGTGGGAACCAACGGCGACCGCGGCGCACTCGAGTGCATCGACGTCGCGTCGCACAGGGTAGGCGACGCATCCGGCTTGGTATCATGATCCCGAGTCATCATCGACTCTTGGCTCGCCCGGCCCGTCACCTGCGGCAACGAAGGCTTGACGAGCTCAAAGTCCATGTCTTGCACTTGAACGGTCTCATTCTCTCCACTACAGGGGAACGACGCCACGCTAACGGCGTCGTCCATCTTGGAGCGTATGCTCGCCTTCATGCGGAGCGCCGGCAGACTGAGCTTGGTCCTGAGCGCGTGCTCCTGCGTGTGTGGCGACACGCGCGCGCCTTGCGAAACCGCCTCGGGAACCGGAGGGGGCGACGGCAGCGAGCGCGACTCGCTCGAGTCCAAGCTCGGTCGGGGCGGTCCCTCGGCCGAGCCGTTTCGAAGAGGCACGTCTGGCATCAACGACTGCGGCGACGTCGCGCTATGCATGTCCGACAACGACATCGATGTCCTGCTCGCCCCAGAGGGCACCGATACGGGCGACACCTCCTTGTCCTTGTCAGGGCTGCTCGCGAACGGAGAGCTCACGACGGGGCTGGTCAACATGCCATTCATGCTCGCGACCCGTGCTGTATCGATAAATTGCGGTGAGCGCGTCAGTGGACTGGGCAGTACTTTGAATTGCATGCCAAGACCGGGCGACCCAACACTGCCATCCACCTCGCGACCCTTGTGATTACCTGGCAGCGTCAACGGCGACGGCATGTGTCGTGACATCAACGCAGGCGGCAAAGACACTTTCCGTAGCGGAGCAACGACGCTCGCCGCGTCCGGCCTCATCACAGGCTCTTCCCGACTAAACTTGCCATCAGCACCCACATACGACATAGACTCGACTCGGACCGACCTTCGCTCTTTCGGCGCAACAGGCACACGCGCGCCAAACGACGAAAACGACCTCGACCGCGGACGCGCCGCGCCGACCTGGGGCACGAAACCTTCCCTTGGAATCGGCAACGATGGCGAGGGCAGACCTACATCCACGCCCTGCACACCACCGCCCGCACCGTTCGTCGCCGAGCGCTTTGGCAACCTCGACCCATTCGCCTCTCCCTGTCCACTCTCCTTCGGCGCGACCTCCCCCCTACGTACAGGCGCAGAAACAGTCGCTGCTCTCGTAGGCGCCACGTTCCCCGCGTACACCATCCCACTCCCCATCCTGTTCTTCGCGGACATAACCACCACTGGAAACGGCTCCAGCGAAAACAAAATCGGCACCGGCCCTTTGCTCGTACCCAGATCCGGCTCGCACTGCGCGAACAGCGTCATTGGGGGTCGCCACCCGCCAGGTACCATCGACGCGCTGCGCAGCTGGTGTAAAATGTGCGTCGAGTAGTATGTCGTGCCCGGCGCAGGGAGCCGAGGTTGGATGCCCGCCGCCCCCGGGCCTGAGGATACCGGGTATGCGTGCATCTGTGGCTCCATCCGTCCGTACATGGGTCCCTGCGACTGGTGAACCGCCTTGGGCGCGTTCGGGTGTGGAAGAAACAGGGACGTCCGCACAAACGGGTGCGGTGATCGGTTGGGCTGCGGGCGCGGCCTTAAAAAAGCGCTCTTCTCTTCGTCGTGGTGATGTTCTGCCGCCGGTGCGCCTTGAGCGGCGTCTGCGGGGGTCTGCGCGGACGCTGACAGCGGAGACGCTGTCTCGGTTGCCAGAACGGGAGAGCTGATGGTAATATTGATGCCGGATGTATCACCTTCATCGTCTACGGTGACCGTACGTACCCCTGGTTCCTCTCTTGATAAAGCATCGGTGCGAGACGCGGACGCCCCAGGCGACGGACCACGTTCAACCTCTGCCCGCGCTTTCAACCCAGACGCCGTTCCCCCCTCCACCGATGACTTGGCCTGCTCCGACGACACCACGGACTTGCCCGATTTATTGCTAAACCTCCGCCCATGATCCTGATCCGACCCTTCCTCAAACTCCGTGAACCGCGACGAATGCGGCGATCCAAACGTCGTATGCAAGAGCGGCGAGAGGGCCATCCCCGCAGCAGCAGACGTAAGATGTCTTCTTAGATCGGCTTCTTGGCCCTCCCCGTCTTCCGCCGCCTCGACCACCTCAATGTTCACGCTCACGTCGTCCTCCGTCGATCCATGCTCAACGTGCACCTCCTGCTCCCCGTGATCGCCACCCCCTTGCGTGTACCCCTCGTGGACGATCTTGAGACGCGACTCCGTCCGCACAGGCACGTGCACTGGGACAGCCGGGAACTGGGCCGTCAGCGGCAACATGTGCGATGTGTGCGTCGACTCGTCCGATGCTGTCCGTGTCAACGACGGTCGGGAAAACGGCATTGAGGTAGACATGATCGAGCCCGACACGCTCTCCAGGCTGGGTCGCAGCGCATCCACGCTCGCCCGATCGGGTGGAACCGGCATGGGAGGCGCGTTGGCGCGTGTCTTTGATGACGCCTTGGAGGTCCCCGACGATTTGGACACGACCGAGACGCGCTTGGACGCAACCGAAAATCGCTTGGAGGCGAGCGAGTAGCGCGAGTATCGATAGTCGTCGTAGATGTCGTCCCAGTAAGCACCGTCGTCTTCGTCTTCCTCCTCACTTCCCCTGCCTTCTCCGCTGCGACGATGTCCGTTCGGGTGCTTGGGGCTAATGGGTGACGTCGGGGTATAGCGTGTCCACGCCACGGCTGCCGTGCTGCCATTCTCGCCAGAGAGAGTAGAGGCGGCCTCGTCGACATCCACGCTCGACTCGCGTTCATTCCCACCCGCCTTCTTCGCCCGTTCCACACCAGTTTTGCGCGCTTCTTCCTCCTCCTCCTCCTCCCCACCCAACACACCCATCAACGACAACCCAATCCCGACCTCCCCATCCGAATGTGCGTCCTCCTCTTCCTCTCCATGGTCTCTGCCACTTCCCATCTGCTTACCCCCACTCACCCTCGCTATTCGCTCGTCCTCCCTCTCCCCCAAGCGCAACACTCGCTCCCCTTCGTCCTCTGAATGACTCCGATACAATTCATCACCATCCACCGACTCCGAGTCGTCCAACCGCCGACGAAATGCTTCGAGCGTCGACAGCCGCATCCCCCCTTCCCCGTCCCACGTCTCGTCCACATCTTCATCCTCGTCCTCGTCCTCATCACCGCCACCCAGCCCCTTTTTGTCGTCCACTTGCAGCGACCCCGTAGTCGAGGGCAACGAGCTCGAGAGTGCCGCCAATGGGGACGTCCGCCCGCTCGCAGCTGTGCCCATCGCAGGGAGTGCGCCTGGCGTAGGCGCCGTCATCGCCATCACAGGAGAAGGCAAGGACGCCCCCGGCAGAGGCGGCAATGGCGAGCTCGGGGGCGGTGACAACGGCGCGCCGTGTAGCGGACCTGCACCGTAGGGAGAGGATGCAGGAGGCGTGCGCACAGCGGGTGAAAGCGCGTCGGCGTCGGCGCCTGGAGCCACGTGCGGATTTGCGAGGGGAAGGGAGAGGCCAGACCCGTGCGAGGTCATGAAAGATGGGTAAGGACTCGGGCTGCTTGAACCTGACCCGGACGAGAATGTTAATTGGGACTGAGCACTAGCCCCGTGCGCGAACCCTGGTGAACGAAACCCAGGCGATAGAGAACCTAAACACGCAAAGCGACTTGATCAACGACAAACAATGACGAGAAGCATCAAGCGACGGACCCGGAAGACCAGGGGAACGGTGTCCAGGTGCCAATGAGCTCGGTAAACCAGGCGATAGCGGCCCTGGCAAGACGAGGGACGAAAGAACGGGTGGCTTCGGCGAAGACCCAGGCTTTCCGGGAGACAACGGGCTGGGCAGCGCAGGCGACACGGATGTCCCCCGTGGGCTTTCCCCAGACACCAAGGGAGGCGCAGGAAGTGGCGATGATGGCGGAAAACCAGGCGACAGCGTCAACCTCGGTGACTTGCTCACTCTCAGGGGTGCCACTGCCAGGCCAGCCGTGCCGTTTTTGTTTTCACCCAACGCCAAGGGCGGCGGCGCGAGCACAAAGCTAGTCTGCCCCTCCGTGCGAATGCCAAACTTGCTCAAATCGAACTGCTTGGCCTCCAGCTCCGAAATTGATCCAACGGATCCAAATGAACCAGTGACGGAATCGGGACCGGACGTCGAAGTTGATGCAGAGGATGTATGCAAAGTGGATGCCGAGATCGAAGTCGAACGTGACATCGAAGCTGAGGGTGCCGTATTCGACATCGAGGCCGAGGCAGAAGGAGAAGGAGAAGGGGACGGCATTTTGTCAGACAATGAGCGTGATAGAGATGCATTCCTCCGTCGATGCGAGGCACCGTTCGCTTGTTCAGCATTCCTATACTCAGGGACATCTCTTTCGGTCTGACCGGAATGAACGGAGGATACCGACCCGCTTCTAGATCGCGTCCTCTGTGACACAACATCCGCCATCGAGTAAACGGACGTAGCAGTCGATGCCTCCGAATAGACGGATGCCGAGCCTACAGAAAAAACGGAGGCACCCGAGATGGAGGTAACCATCTGCGAAGGCTTGGCATGCCCAGCTTTAGTGATGGGAGGGCTACCATCTTTGATGATAGTGGACGTATGCGAACTGCCGACCACGGTGGTACCACGAGAGTCGGGTAACTGGTCCTCTGACAAGCGTGAAGAGCAGGTTGAATAAGACCGCATGGGAGCATGCGATTTGGAAAAGGAGGGCGAGGGCGTGTGCTTTGCCCTGGATCCCGGTCGGGGGCTAGACGGTGACTCCGAGGTGTGCCGCGGCCTCTCTCTCTCGTGTTCCCTTCTCCCATCGACCAACGATATGGACATCCTAGTCTCCCCGCCGCCGACGGTGACGCTACCTCTCTTTGCCATGACGGGCTTCTTTAGCTTACCGTGAAAACGAACATCTTTGCCAGAAAATCGGCCAACGACGCCTTCGCAGTGCCCCTGAATCCAAAACAGCGATGAGCGTTGACAAAGGCGGGAGTGGTGACGCAGACGACGCACGAGATAAATACCAGGCTCGGGTAGTTGCATCAATACCGTGATTTCGTCGTCCTACGAAAACGAGCGTCATGTCAGAACCCACGTGAATGAATGTCAACGTCGTGCGTTGGTCGTCGCAGTGTGGACGACAGAGGGATTGCCCGAGCTAGAGCACGCCATCACACAACGACCATCGTCGCAGGCCTGCCGACGGGTGCGGGGATGGAGGGCGAGGGCCTACACGCACGACACGACGCGAACGAGCAAGACTCGCCTTCAAAAACATCAAGTCTTCGCCCATTTCTTGAGCGATGCAATCCACGACTGCGGTACACCTGCCAATGCCACCCTTCGCCGCGAAACGCGTCCACCGCGCGAGTTCGTGAGCGTCCATGTCGGACGGAGTGTGAAGAGGCCGAGCGTAGAGAGCCTTGGGGGTACGGAAGACGAGTGGGTGCTATGGAAAGGTAGAGCAAAGAATGAGTGACTTGGTTCCTCGCCCTGAGATCAGGAACGGTACATGAACGCCACCAGGGAAAAAAGAAAAAGAAAGAAAAAGAAAAAAGAAAAAAGAAAAAAGAAGAATACTTGCCTCGGATCGGGTACCGTGTCGAGTTGGAGAGAGAAATGAACTCGACTGTAAATTAGACCACGTGAATTCAAACTCTCCTCGACGATCGGCCATCATCCGTTTCACGACCCAATTCGGTGAGATCAACCTTTGCAACACTTCCTCGTAAATATCACAAGATTCATAGACATAATACACATATCTTTTGTCGTCGTGCAAATCGAGAATGAAGAACCAAAGAACAAATGTGTGTAATGGCAGCAAAAAGTCACATGGAAAAAAGTCATATGGAGAAGAAATTAGAGGTATGTTACGAAGGAAAAAAGATAAAAGAAATGGACTTGTCGTGATCACGAACTCGCACCTTCGCGTCTCATCGGCTCTTCCTCGTACGAATATCCATGTCCGACACGACCCCTCCGAAAGTTCCATCGAAACACATACTCCTCAAACGAACCGTCCTCATCGACAGGAATTCGATCCGTCACGCTCATCGGCCTCGGTTGCACAGACATCCCCGACGACGACGACGACGACCGCGATGGCTCCCCATGGAACAGGCCCGAATACGTCCGCGAATTGCGCCACTCCGTCGACTCGGTCGAATTCGAGATCACAACCGTCGGCGCGTGCACGTCGAAACCCGACTGGGGTTGCTGCATGGTTGGCGCTGGAGGCGCACCAGAAGACAGAGGCACGAACGGAAAGACGTTCTCCCTTCGCTGCATCGTCGGTACGTCGGGGAACAACGAACCAGAGCCACCATTCATGCCCGCAATCGAACGACGACTGCCCACGCCATGTCCCGTACCGACCTCGTCAACGACCATGTTCGTACCCGAGTTGGTACTCATGCTCGGGTCCGATCCTTGTCCGCGCACCGACATGAACGCAAATGGACGGGATCCCACTTGGCTCGCAGGCGGTACGGCAGGGTGGTAACGCACCTCGTGCTGAGGCAACGGCATATACACGTCATGAAAATCGTGCGCATGGGGCGGCTGCGGCGCCTCGCGCGTGTGTTGGTGCTGTTGCTGCGTCCGCACACGCTCCCAGAACATGGTCCCCACCTCTCGTGCGCGCGGGGGAACTTGGGGCGAGGAAGCCGGCCACGGCTCCGTACCTTCGTTCACCAACCGGTCGAACATGCTTACCGCGAACGACACCGGTCTTCCACTGTTCGACGGCACGTTTGTATGCGGCCTGTTGCTTGTTCCGTTTCCGGAACTGGAACCGACTATACCATGAGTCGTCTCAGACGGACCCGGAACGTCCCGCTGGGGACGTCTCCGCGCAGGCGCAGGCTTGGGAGACGCCTTGACTTTTTCACGACACACAGGACACGTATTCGCTGTCTTCAACCATTGCTGTACAAGCCAGTGTCACCTCGCGGACAATTCGATTCTCGAACACACTCACCTCCAGGCAATCCTTGTGTAGCCAGTGCGGGCACTCTAATAGTTTCATGACGACATCCGAAGGCGCGTACTATTCAGAGTGAGCTGATGGAAAAGTGGGTGGAACAATGGCACTCACGTCGTCCAAGCAAATAGGACACCTCGTCTCGCTGTCGTCCTTTTTCCACTCCTTAAACGTCCCCGTCGGAAGTGTCGCAAGCACATCATCTGGCGTCGCCCTCGACCGAGCCTCCCCCAACATGCTCGACAGCGACAACAGCGCCTCGTACGAATCATCAAACAACTCGTCCGGCTGTACCAACGTTCATCAGCCCCGCGAATCACGCATACACGCAACGCCACGTACCACATAATCCCCAGGATTCCCTCTTCGCCCCATCGCAGCTCTCAACATGCCAGGCCGAAAGACCCGCATGCCCTCGCTCCTATCCAGTTGCAATCGCTGTCGAAGCGTCCGCAAACGCGAGCGCTGCTCCTCCACTCGATTCGCCACCTCGGCAATCTCGGCCCGTGTAGAACTGCTCGCGGACGACGGCGGGGGTAGCGCGGCACGGGGACCAGAAGACGCACGCCACGGCGCATCCCGCGCCATCGCCGACGGCTCGCCAGTACCCCCGTTCATTGCCCAAGGCGGCGGCCCCGACACGCCACGTGCTTCCGGTCGGGACTCGTGCTCAAGCACGTGCGTACCTCCAAAGACGGACGTCCTCCGATGCTGCTCGACCTGCGGGCGTGCCCCAACTGGACGTGACGACGATCGCTGTCCTCCGGCCGACACGTCCGTCGTGTTCGACGACGACTGTGCATTCGCAAATCGCGCCAGCCGCGAACGTATAGACCCGCCTAGCCCGAGTGGCCGCCTGTGCTCTCCCACCTCCGTTCCAGCGCGACCTCCATTCCCATTTGCATTGCCACTTGCATTCCCATTCCCAGT
>JBBPJV010000274.1:0-30099 GCA_038088915.1 Sutorius aff. eximius
ATATCTTTCCCTTATCATTTCAATTGTTGTTTAGGGTATGATATCATTCACTGCTGTACCAATAGTGTTTCTACTTCATATCTTCATTGTTATTGACCAATTGCTATCCATTCTAACATAGAATCACTGCTTTACATCTCCATTCCAAAGTATCACAGAGATGTATAAAGATTTGGGTCCTTATGACCCATTGATCTCTAAGCTTTTCTCCACATCTTTCAGAGTGAAGCTCTAAGTCCTTTCAAGTACTTCGACTGTAACTGGTGAGTATCTCCCACCAGTAACTCATTCCCTATCACTGTTGCCTGTGCACCCAAGCAAAACACATTTGTTTCATCAAATACTATCCTTCCTGCCACCTTTTCTTGCTCAAGATCATCGTACACCCTGGCGATCACCGTCACTCGGCAACCATGCAAACCCGAGACCAAACACTCACTCCTGCAGCTCCGTCAGGCCTCTTAACGCATATTTCACCTTGACCTTTCCAGACGCGGCAATGTCGATTGCCTCGATTGCATCCTGACGATTTCCAACATAGGAATCCTTGATCGAGATACCCCGTGATGTACATCAGACCTTGTTCATCAAATGTCAACATATTCGCACTTTGAGCACCGTCCAAAAGATGGATGTCTCAAGTTTCGCCTCTGCAGGCAGCCCGACCGCCATTAGCGTGCCACCAGGTTGCAGGTAGTCGACTGCCTGGATGTAGCCTTCGTTATACGGTGACATGACAATGGCGGAGTGTGCGCCGAGTCCGTCGCACACTTCCTTGACTGACTCGACGAGATTTTGAGTTTTTTGGAAGTCGATCCATCTCTCCGCCCCAAGCTCTAAACAGAGCTTCTGTTTTTCCACACCAGTATCTGTAGGGATGTTGTTAGATGGGGGGGCTACCGTTCACAGGATGACCAACCTATTGCCACGACTCGCATTCCCATGGCCCCCGCGTATTGTATAGCTGGGTGGTTATGCTCAGAAAAATATACCAGGTCACGTATAAGACGGTTACCGAGGTGACCAAGCCCTCCGCCTGCACCCGGAATAACAACCCAATTTCCGATTCTAACGTCGGCGTATTTGATTGCTCGGTAGCTGGTCAGACCCTGAGCCATTTTGATGAGCAATCAGCTCCTCGGAAGTTGTACCGTCTTACCGCACAAAGTATGGAAGCAGCAGCGAAACTATCCATGAATTCTGGAATCGGAGTGATGGTATGGACCCATGATACCTGAAAGCACTGTCATGGGCGATGTCAAGCTCGTTGATGGACCTGCACGTACCACGTACTGACTAAACGTTCCATCGATCGTGAGCCCACTTATTTTCACATTGGCGCAATCTGCAACACAACCATGCATTGACTGCTTTTCGAGATCATTTGTGGGGGGATCAACGTACTCTGCTCGAGGCCTGTGCGGCATTGTTCGCAGTCGCGACAAGAATACGCGATCCACTTGATTCCAACACGTTGACCGACCTTTACCGGGGTTGCTTCTGTATGAGCTGCAATGGCAACGATCTCGCCAATGCCCTCGTGACCGCCGATAAGGGGTGTCATGGGCTTGACTGGCCAGTCCCACCTGCTGACATGAAGGTCCGTATGACAGACCCCTGAACAAATCAATTTGACAAGACACTGGTCAGGTTTGAGCTCGGATGGTTGAGTGACGGGGACGTTGCGTTGAACCATCACGGCCTGTCCCTTGGCTGGCACGACAGCGGCGACTTGCGTCTTTGGGATTTGGTACGACATGATGAATGAAATGGAGCTGAGGGGTTCTAGGTCTGCGTCTTTATGTGCATTCCGGAAGTGTGATCGATGACCTCAGAGGATCAACATAGGGGAGTTTGGGCACTAACCCCAGGAACATTGCAATTGTAATGATTGCCTTTGTCAGTACCAATTACGCACCTGATCTTGTCCTGAAACGAGAGTAAAACGTGAGGTTGACGCCGCCGATAACTGTAATCAGAAAGCGCCACCGAGTAACTTCCATGGGGCCGCGCAACTGGTAACAGCTCGTAACTGCACGCAGACATGGTCTCGAGATAGGGGGACTATGGAAGGTCGGTTGCCTTTTGAATTGCTCGCATGGCGGAAGCGAGGAGGGAATGCAGCCACACTCGGATGCAATACTTCCGACGGGAGTCAGCGGCGCGGATAAGCGAGGATGATGCACGATGTCGCGAGCATTCTTCAGTCTACGTTCACGGCTGTTTTCTCGGCCTTCTCGTCCTGAAAGCGACCCACACTGGCCAGATGCTTTCGCACCAACCCGTCTTTTTGCACCGTTTTCACATAACTTTGTAGTCACTAATAGTAATAGTCCCATCAGGCGGCGAGTAGATCGTCGGAAAGTGCGTTTTCATGTATTCCTTTCCTTCCCATCATTACCGTTGCTTGAATTCCATTATACGTATGTGTTACATCTATACGTGATTGCACCGGATCATCAGAACTGTAGACTAAATCCGCAGTGCACTGACAAAAATTCGGACCTGGTTAAAAGCGTTCTGGCCTGGACGTTCGCGGTCGACAGGATCTCGTACCACCGGTTGAACAACCGGAAAAATATAGTATAGTATTGTTCTGTAGTTTATGTACGACTTCGCCTCTAATGTTAGGAGCCCTCCAAAGGAGGAAATTACTCCAAATTTGAGCGAGCTACGTTGGCGTCAGTCGCGGCACCTTATAACGACCTACAGAGGCGCTGCTCTTCAAGTTCCACGACATTATTCGGACGACAGCACCAAAAGAAACATTCCCATGTCCACGGACCCATACCATGTTGTACAACAGGAAATACAATCATCGCTGCAGACAGCATCGACGCTGCGTGCGTCATACCTCCGAATCCGCAGCATGGCGCGCGAGGACAGTGAAGAGCTCGTCTGGTCCAGAAACGAGGTGAGTTTCTCGTTCAAAAAATTCTTCGCTCTATGCTCATTGGCGTTATGATTTCCGGTACCGATGCCGGATGGTGATCCGCGACCGTAGCTCAAAGCCACTCTAGCGGCCCTGGAAGCAGACCTCGAGGACCTCGAAGAGAGCGTAAGGTAGGCGAACTCAAGAGCGACCCTCAATCGCTGCTGACACGTCCCTGGAACCGGAAAGGGTAGTCGAGTCCACCGGTCCTCGCTTGTTCAATCTCGACGATGCAGAGGTGGCGGAGCGGCGGCGTTATGTTGGGCGAGTCAGGCGCGAAATCACGGTACGTTTATGGGGGCCAAACCTTGGCTGGTCATTTTGCCTTGTGGAGACATTGATGGAAAAGGCCGCAGAACATGAGAGCGGAGGTGGAGGACACGATGGTACGGGAAAACCCATCCTCTGACACGGATCACATCAATATGAACCTTGCATTTCACATATCCCTAGGCTCGCTCTCGGTCACCCTATCTCCCACAGTCAGCAACGGGTGGCTCACTGTCACCAGAACCGATCGCTAGTAATATGCCACACAATGGCGATCGAGAAGAGGAGAGCCAGTGGGCACGCGAAGAACGACAGGCAAGTGTACCCTTTTTTTCAAGCCCACAAGCAAAATTCGCCAGAGCTCACCAATGACTTAGCTCATGATAGCGGAACAGGATCGTACGATGGACTCAATATCGGGCACGCTGAATACGCTCACGCAACAAGCCGGCCTGATGGGGCAAGAAATTGGTCAACATAATGAGTGAGCATATTACGTCTCTACGATTTCCTTGTGAACCATGTCACAGCACGGTATTGACATGGCTCACAGAATGCTCTATGACCTAGAACGCAACGTTGACCATACAGACTCCAAACTCGGTAGCGCCATGCGGAAAATGAAGAAATTTATTCGAGAAACTGAAGGTATATCGGAGCCTCTCTCTCTCCCCCATCGCCGTTCTGACGCATGCCCTTGCCCGTAGACACCAAGTCGGGATGGTGCATAACAATTCTGGTCATCGTCCTCGTCATCTTACTGTTGGCGGTCATATTGGTTTGACCATATGGCCCACATAAAGGATACCTCGCTTCGCTTGTTTCTCCATTAACTTATCCGATTATTAGTGGACCCTCGCTTCATCGAACGTAGAAACTTTACGTTGACCGCTGTGGACTCTGGACCCTTATTCGCGAAAGGGATTGCACGCACCTTGCATGTGCAAAGTCGCGTGTGAATGACTCCGAATGACCCAAAAATAGATCTTCACGATGGGCGGCGACGCCCTAGACGCATGAAACATGTTGCGTGAAGGTTCAAGTTCAAGGAAGTATATCCATACCGAACACCGAAAAAATAATTACACAAGATACGATAGAATCATCAAGGGGCAGAAGGTGACTTGCCGGCGGAGATTGACCGAGGAAAAAAAGGAGATCACTGAGCCAAACAGCATCCCGTCTTCTGTACTTCAGAATGCGTGTATTCACTCGAAGTGCAGTTCCATACGACGGTCGACGTGTCGAGCCCCTACGCGCTTCTGAACCACGACAGGGTATGGCGAAGTGGATGATGTCCACGTGTTGCGCTCAGCGGTGGAAACCGGAACGATGTGGATGGGTGCATCCTATTTGCATGCTAAGAAGTTTATCCGGCGTTCCGTGTCTTCACGGTGTTCTATCATTGAAAGAAGTTGGCCACGTTGTGACAATGATAGACTGCTCTGAAAAAGTAGTCGGTTACTGAATGCGCCCACGAAAAGAAAGAAGCTCGGGCTCAAACACTAGCTCAATGATGAACGCACAGGCCATGCGGCTTGTTCTTTCGGTTTCTATTCTATGCTGCATCTCGTCGTCAGGCAATGACAGGATTACAGGCGCCCTGCTGCCAGCGCGCGAGTTGCGACATGCTGATACACCCAGCCTCCTGCTGTCTCACTCCAAGCTGATTCCGCATTGAGGTTTACCCTATCCCATCGACAGCCAACGGCTGTTGATCCATTGGGACGGTGCAAAGATGTTGTTGCCTAATTGAAGATCTAAGCGACGCGACATACGCTGGTTTATGACTATATCGGTGATCAGTCAATCTTGATCGGGTGGAAAAAAATACTTGAGCTCGAGTATCGAAGGTGCGAACCGTGGTCGTCAAAAAGCATAACCAATACTCAGGATTTAAACGGGAGTGTGCGATGATCGGTCTACGAAATCAGCCAGCACCAGCACAGAACACCCGCCATACGCGCCTTTGGCGACCGGCAAATGATTGGGAGACGTGATCGGGAAGAGACCACCTTCGAGTCAGCCTCGTGTTTCTAAACGGACACGAGACATGATGGAGTAGAAGGAGACGTCACACGACTTACACGCTGCGTACGCGGTGTTTGTAGCGTTAAGCGGCAGGCTTTCTCTTCCAGGGTTGCTTCCTGGCTTCGATTCGGATTCGGCTCGGTCAAGAACAAACAACGGTCACACGACAGACTAACACTAAACTCCTTTCTGGACTTCTTCTTCCACAATATCTGCCATCCGACCCAGTGTCTCGTAGCACCAGGTGTAGGGGTGTCTGTCGCCTGCCGTAGCACCCCCCCGATCAGAATGATGTGCAGTGATGCCGCTCTCGTTTCCAATGAAGTTAACCCCATGCCTGCTTATCCAGACACTGTGTAACTTCTGCTGCATGGCAGGAATAATATCGTGGCGAATGGAGTTGGCGACGACGAGGACACCTGATGCATCCACACGCACTGAGGGGTTCGATGGAAGCGAAGGGTCTGGGCTGGCGGAGAGCTGCTTCAACGCACTTTCCAACATCAATGGATTGGGTTTGTAAGCCCCAACCTGCTGCGCGGTGAGGACGAGCGAGAACGGTGAATTTGAGGTGACTGTGCGATAGGCAGACCCTGGGTAGTCTGGAGTGCAGAGCTTCTCGTGCGTCCCTGCGAAGCTCCTGTCGTCGACGTTGGATAATACAACGAGGGCGAAATGTTTCTTGAGCCTGTGAAGTGCATCGATCGTGTCAGGGAATGGCTTCCAATCCGGAATGGACCTTCCAAAACGTTGGGCGTCGTTGGATGGAGAGGGTGTGAGGGTGGATATGTCCTCCACTTTGGCATCCGAGGTGGATCCTTGCTGATCCTTTCTCAATCCTGCTTCAGTGACACCCTCCGTTGTCACACTAGATGGTGTGGTCAGTTGGCGGTAAGCGAGTTCGAGAATCCGAGAGTAAGGTGTGTTCTGGAATTGCATCTGCAGGTTTCCTTCTACAGCCGCATAATTGACAAGGATCTCTTGCCGCGTTAGGTTTGGAAAGACGGAAGTGAAGGTGTTGTGGATGGCTGACTCCCAATCTATGAGTGTGCCGTACACATCAAAAACCAGTGCACGGTTTTCTGTTAATTTCATGGGGTGTGACATGGCAGATGATGAGAGGGCGATTGTTGTGCGATTGGCAGCGATGCGAAATGGGGTGTGTGCAATGCACCACGACGACGAGAATGCGTGTCAGAGACGGTAAAGGCGAGTTGTGATTGTGTCCACAGTTTCTAGCTCAGAGCGTTTGTTGGTGCTGGCCCCACACAATGAAGTACAATGTGTGCTGGGAGTATACCAGGTGGACGACCCGTCGGGTGGCAGCCAGTGATGAGAACCGTGCAACCTACGATTGCCCCCTATTGAACTTTGTGTAATTACTTTCCATATTCACAAGGGAAGTTACCATAGATGGTAATTACGATATCGGAGATTGATCGTATCTTTCTTCGGGATCTTCGACGTCATTGCATGTGTGCTGTGTTTCGTCACTGCCCATCGGGGGCGAGAGCTTCATGGATTGGCATAAATACCCAGGTCGTCTACCCACGTACAATACCACAGCGCATTGCAGCGATCGACTCTCAGTTACGTTGAAAAAGGATCGTTGGTTCTGTCCAGCGACTTGAACCGTTGTAGCTTTTCGTTTGAGCAGTTAGTTGCTTTCAGCGCTGGGATATGAAGTTTGCACGGTGAGGAACAATCTCTCCACGTCTTCGCCCTCTCTGACTAAAAACTCAACCATCTCTCCCCACCCTCGCCACCGCAGGTACCTCCAAGATACCCAGGTAAGTGGTCTCCGAGCCATAACCTTGCACCCTGATCGCGCTAAACTGCCTGCTACAGGTTCCCGAGTGGAAGAAAGCTTACTTGTACGAGCTTATCGCCCGCTTCTTCGGATACACACCCTGACATGGCACATATCTTGGGAAAACAATGATCGTTTCCTGTTTAACAGAGATTATCGTGGGCTCAAAGTTCGGTTGGGAATTATACGAGCACAGGCCCCACAGCAGGTGGAAGCGACGAATTCCATCAGAACCGAAGACGCAGATGATGGCCACGAGCCTATTCCAGAGATTGAAGAAAGAACTGATGTCAATTCCAAGGGTGAGGACGTCGTTGAACATTGACCCTTGTCGCTGAACGTTGATCGTATTGTCGCCAATCATGACAGAACCGAGCCTGGATCAAGCCGAGACAATACCGAACGACGCCACGGCCTTAAATGGCGATGGGTCGGTTCCTGCTACGAAACGGAAAGAGCCCCATCAGGAGAGTAAGCCATCGATCTACAAACAACGATCAAACTCGGGGACTCACGAAAAATATCAGAACCTTCCTTGATGTTGACCCTGGCCAGTTTCCCACCCCGCATGATGGGAGCAGCGTCTGGCACGCCGTCCCAACAGACACCACCACCACCACCAAGGACTCCCCGCTCGCCTCCGGTATTCCCTTTTTTTAGAGAATTTGGTATATTTTCCTCTTCTGTCCATCGAGATGTTACAGCAATTTGACCATGGGATTCGCAGGACCCCCTACGCCGCAGCCTTTGCATGTAATTCTTTCCAACTTGCCCACCTCCCATGGCAGGTTTTTCGAGATGCTTGATGCTGAGTTAGACAAAGTAGAATCATTTTATGCGGGGAAGGAAAAGGAAATGGTTGAGCGTGCCAAGCGCCTGAAAGAACAACTCAACGAACTCGAGGTACACCGCCAAATATGCCGCGTCAGTGCGCCGTATCGCGGGTGGAAAACACGCTGCTGAACACTGACCCTACCAGGAATCCTCTATGCGCTCGCGGCGCCAGACTTGGACCAAGTCTGTTTCATCTGCACTTTCGTCAGTGATTCAGTTATTCCCAAGCCCTCCCAAACGCGAAGAATCTAGTCAAGTTAGCGCAACCGGTATATTGGCCTCTGAATCGGGGCGCGGTGGTGAATATTTTTGTTTGCCTTGGTGGCTGTGGTTTGACGTGGCGGTTTTAGGAATTCAGGGTGCTATTGATATATCCCCTTTGGGTCCGACGCAAGTGACTGAATACAAATTGAAGCGTCAGAGCGGCGATTGTTCCCTTTTCCAAAAGAAGGATGCAGTCATGCAAGGTGAAGCCGAGAAGGAACCCGAAAGCGTACCAAGGAGCAACGGAGCGTCTACTTCGAAGCTGTTAGATGAGTTTGCCAGGTCCCCGCGAAGACGCTCGAGCAGCCTTGCGAATACCATTCCGAAGAGGTTGTCTTGGGGTGGCATTAGAAATCCCCTTGATCCCAGCGAATACCAGTCTGCGAAAAGACGAATCCGCAAGGCCGTTATTGAACACTACCGGTGGGTTGAGTTATTTTTCCCTCAGAAACCGACCGCTACGATGGCGGGCCTCCGGCGTACCGCAGTCAATTTGCCTTTTATGGATTATCTTGGTTGTGAACATGATGCTAACATGCGGCACGTATTTATAGGGGTCTCGAGGTCTTGAACAATTATAGAGTGGGTCGTTTATTCCGCTTAGATGCCACATGTTGTGTGTTGACTCTTGATTCCTTGTTCGAATCTCCTCGATCGGATTTGCGATCGACCTTTAAACTCTACTTATTCTCCTACGTTTTCGCCAAGATTCTCAACCTTACTGGTTTTCGCAAGGCGCTCAAGAAATATGAGAAAATTACCGGCCATACTGTGCTGGACGCTTACATGAAGGAGAAAGTAAGTGGTGACATTCATCAGCGGTGCGGCAATCCTCAAGCATTGCCTGTTTGCAGGTGGAGCCTTCCGCGTTTGCATCCGGTGCCATGGTTAGTACTATGCTAAAGGAAATGGAGGACCTATTCGCGATGCGATTCGGTGCGTTCCCTTCGCACCCGAGCGTTGCCCAAGCTTGTGGGTTTAATTACGCGTCACTGATCCGTGGACTGCATGCCCAGAACACGGAGACAGAAAGAAAGCAATTGAACGCCTGCGAGTCGGACCATCGTCAAAGACACACCATTACAGCGCATTCCGTTCTGGAGTGTGGTTGGGTCTAGCGCTTCCTGCAATCGCTGGAGGCTCTTACCTGTGTACGAACCTCGGACTTCTCGGTGGAATTATATTGACAATCCATCGACAGCACTCCAGAAGCAAACACAATCATCACTCGCGGCTTGGAATATCCTGCTATATATTTACTCGATATTCCTCATCCCAGTATTACTAGCGTTGCTGATTGGTATCAATCTCGCCGTGTGGGCCCGCGAAAGAATCAATTACATTTTTATCTTTGGTGTGTGAGTTCTCACGGCTCTCTGCTCGTTCTTTGACGTCCTGCACAGAACTTAACCCAAGATCGAGGCTTGATCGTCATGAATATTTCGAAGTAAGTGTTGGCTCCCTGCTACGCGTTGGCCTATTTTGACTTGCCGAAAAGCTTCCTTCTATCCTCTTCTGTACCCTCGCTTATGCCTTCTGGTTTTCTTTGGCTCAAATTGGTCCCCCGATGCTGTGGCCCCTGATTTGGCCCGCTCTCGCTTTCGTCATTATGCTTATTCCGACTCGTGTAAGTCATTCAATGGACTCACTCCCCAATGTTGCCGCAAACCTCGTCTGGTAGAGTTCCATGTGGGGTTCCGCTCGTTGGTGGACAATCAAACACATAGCTAAACTTGGGGCCAGCGGCATATGGAGGGTCGAGGTTCGTACTGATGCTTGATTTTACAAGTCGGCTCCGAGGTCTGAGGGTATCCTAGTTCACAGATTTCTGGCTCGGGTATGATCCACGATTTCTGTTTCACTTGAAGCATCTCAATTGCCACCACCAGTGACCAGTTTTGCAGCCTTGTCTATTCGCTTTCCAACCTATACTTCGTGGGCTGTCTCTATACCCGTTTGTTTGCTGGCCTTCCTATGATGACTGCGTCAACCACAATATCTTCCCAGTCACCACTTGATGCTTTAGTGCTCTCCAACGTCACGTCACCTCTCCAATTAGCTGCTGCGGAGAGTGCGTTCCAAAGACTGGTATCAACAGCTTACGACCCTCAAGTACAAGGTGCATGGTCGACGTGCGGCGCCGTCCAGAATTGGGGATGGTATTATCTCCTTGGTGCATTGCCCTTTGCGGTACGTTTCGTGCAGAGCCTGAAACGATACCGGGACTCGGGGCTCCCCACCCATCTTATCAATGTACGAAACGTTTACCATCCACGTCCATTCCATGCTCATTGGCTGGTTTAAATAGGCCGGGAAATATGGGATGGGGATGATATATTACTTCTTTTACAATTACTGGAAGCATCAAAGTATGTCCGGTCCTATGACTATCGACGTGTATCTAAAAATCCCCAGTGGGCCCCCGGAGAGGGGCGAGTTACATCCTCTGGCTGTTTACAGCGGCTGCCTATGCATTGTATGGTTGCGCCTGGGTGAGCTCCACACGTCTATGCGTCGTCAGCTGTAATATATCCATGTCTCAGGATTTCCTGATGGACTGGTCGATGTTCAAACCACATGCTCGATACCCACTCCTTCGGACGGAACTCATCTACAAATCGCAAATTGCAGTGTGTTTTCTTTCCTGACGATCTTTTTCGATGACACTGATGATGGGCCCTAGTCATACTACTTTGCATTGGTACGATCGCTAACCCGTCGCGTCTCACATCCCGTTCCGACTCATCCTGATAGATATCCAACCTATGCATTCGTTTTGTCTGGCTGGCTTATATACCCATCGAGGGTCCAGACCCAACCTTGCGCACGTTTGCCGCTGCGATGTTGGAAATGTTACGGAGGGTACAATGGAATTTCTGTGCGCCGTTCTCTTGCGTGGCCGCCCGAACTGACCGTGTCCGACATTTCCAGACCGACTCGAGAACGAACACCTCGGTAATATGGATCAGTATCGTGTCACCCGCGAGGTACCGTTGCCGTACAACTTTGACGTGTCCAACGAAGAGGAGGAAGAGCAGGAAGAAGAAGAGGAAGAAGAAGAAGAAGAGGAGACGCCACAGAGACGCCCTTTGAGGAAACGACTGATTCGACCAAGGAGAAACGGAGGCCACGGGTAGCCATCGCGGTGGCCACGAAGTTTGAAGCCCGACGCCCGAACTTTGAAGGTTGTGATGTATGAGGTTTTGCGCCGGCCGCAACGCCCATCCGGTCAATGAAGCGAAGAACGTGATATGCGACTCGTTTGATGTCCGCGGATAAGCATTTACCCAGTCTACGTGTGATCATTGATCAACATGCTATTTTGTGTACCATATGCCCAAGGGTTACGACGATTTAAATTAAAGAAATTGATGACCTCATGGGAGAGAAAGTATAAGACCCATTCGCGCAGACACGTAAACCCTTGAACCTAGTTCATCATGTCGAGCTTGCCACACTGCTGACGTAAACGGTTCCGACACGATTCATGAACCCTGATTGGTGGACTGCTGTGGGGAATCCCCGATATGACCACCTCCATAAAGGGTAAGAAACCACACGACGTTGTTCATAGACGGTTTCTCGATTGAACTGAATTGGATTGGGAATGGCCCGTCACGCAACCTGGCAAATGCCGGGCTGCGACGTCGCCTGCACGAACGCTTGTTTTGGTTTCGGCGCCTTGTCCGTGAATCGATCCTTGTCGTACATACAGCTGCCACGTGGTAGAGTGCTGGCATATGGGATCCTCGTGCCCATCGACACTCGGTCCCCTCTCAGAAGAAGAAGAAGGAAGGACGGCAACTGCGTGTCTCCGAGTCGCAATTGTCCCGGGTCCGCGATACGTCGATGCAACGAATCGTCCAAGGCAGATTCGGGAATATGCGCAAGCTATTCTAATCGCAGCGGCGCGTCATCGACGATGCGAAAACAGGGAGGGTCACCCCCAGCTCTCAAGGTTATCTTGCCGTTTTTCTCGTCCGATAATCGGTCGTTTGGGAACGACGACGCGCTTTTGAGGTATACGATAACCACCCTGGGAGCCTGATTCGTCTCGGGAAGCGCGTCCGCCAAGTCTGCGACAAGGGTAGTCTGCCGTCCTCGGTGATATGGCTAGACACTATCCAGAGTTTGGGGACGCAAGCTGCTGCCCTTTTGCTGGGTAGTGGGTACAATGTGCCATGATTCGTGGCCAGGGGGGGAATCACCGTCATCACCGTCGTGTGCGATTACAGGCAAACCGTAATGACGCGTCCTGATACAGAAAAAAAGCATTCGATTGACCCACATGTCTGGGATAGGATGCCACTCTGTCGCACAAGAGATAAAACGGTCGCAGAGGGGTGTGTTCCTTGACCAAGGGGTTGGCGAATCGTCCCGGGTACGTATGACTGTACGGTATGGCTTCGTGCCAGCACTTGTGAGCGTAGAAGGGGCGCGATGCCGCGCCAGTTGGATCCTCTAGGCGTGTGACCACGTCAATTGACGAGGAACACGAGACAGTGGCGTCAACTCCCATGACTAGCAAAGACGGACGACCCCATGTTGGCGAGCTCCTTTCGACAACACCGCCGCGTGCCTCCTTTGATACGAACAATGTACGCTTTCACTGACGCTCCGTCCTTGCCTTTGGTCATCTGCTTTAAAAGTCCAACAGCATCCGTATATGACAACGGAAGCAAACCGTGGTCGATCAAGGGGGGTTCCACGATGGAGGCCACCGCGGGTGTGCCATGTATCGATCGATAGGCCGGATTAGATACCATAGAATGTACACCATCAAAGCGACGCCCACTCTTCCAGGGGGGCGATAAGAGTTGGCAGAGTCCATGAAACGTGTAACGTGGGTGGCCACCCCACCTCCAACGCTGACGTCATGCTCGCGTGAACACGAGCCTCGTTCTCGACAAGGCCAGACCGGGCGAATCACGGATTCCCTTTTGGACACGGTCGCGCGGGTTGGACGTGAGGAAAGGAAGCGAGGATGCAGTCCTGTGCCCATGGAGAAGAATTGGACGTCCAAAGGCGATAGAGAGCACGATCCCGTACGAACGGAAGCCTATCGGTCTCCCCGGCGGTCCGCGGGGATTAGCCTCGAGCAAGTCTCACACAGCCTTGAGCACCGAGGAGGTTTCCAAAGCGTACGTGCTTCGACGAGAAAAAGCAAACGTAGAGTCAGCAGGAATCTGTTGGCTTCGGGAGCGTGGTAGGCGTGACGTAGGAGGTGCTTCGCGGTCTCCCAAGACGTTCTTTCCGTCGAAAAGGTCGTGTGGCCATGTGGGGGCAGAACCTTTACCTCCAGAATGCACGAGAACGTTGTTATCAGCAGGGAAAAAAGCGATCGATACTGGTAGTGCACACAAGATGCTTCCCGTGCTCAGTGTCGCAAGCGACGAGGGGGAAGGGAGGAGAAAGCCACCACGTAGATATATCACCATAGCGGTCTGAAGGGACATCTCACCGACAGAATCGAGTTCAGTTGATAGAGTCAGATAACGTCACAGCCTTGTGGAATTATACTTTCCACGACCCAAAAAGTATGCTGTTTAAACGATGATAACAACATAATGCGGAGGGACAGGGTCGCCAAACCGCTGGGACGATACCTTCTTTCGGAGGTGCCATGTGCGATAAGGATCTCCGAGGGGTCCTGGGTGAAGGGGGATTATCGTGCAATAGAAACACATCCACGTTCAGTGGAGACGCAGCGAGCTGATTGACGCTAGGAATTAGCTCCGAGTGCGGACAACGACCACTCACGGCATCAAACGACAGAGTTCATTCAAGAAATAGAATACGAAGCGGACAAAAATACCAGCTGCGCTTCCGACCAGGAAGTAGACCATGTGTTTCTGAGTTGCCGAAATCTTTGGTGACGATAGCTCACAGACGAAAATGAACCGGGAACTGCGCGATGGGGACGTGGTCTTGTGCGAAACCGATATGCACATACTTTGATAATTAGGTTTGGGAACGTTCCGACGGTGGCGTACCAACAGGTTTGAAGCATAGTGAGTGCCCATGCCTTCACGAGACGATGGTTGCGTGACAGGAAGGATAGAGTCTCAATTGCTACCCATTCTTGGTGAACGACGAATCGTCCTTGAAGCCTTCCAAATCACCCTATGAATCCAACCTATTCGGGACATGTCGGAAGGGAAGGGCGTTTCGAGCAAAAGCAGAAAACGTACGGCGGTGACCCTCCTTGCTGCTTTGCCCTCAGGATTTGCCCTACAGTCAAAGCAGTGCCCGATAAAAAGGCCAATGCGATACAGAGGAGAGAATACTAGCCCCCGTGCGAACAGGAGCATCAGCCAAGGGAGTGAATTCCTTTCTGAATCCAAACATTCCGCTCTCCACACGCAAACCGCGGGGGCAACGTCAATGCTTCCCAGAATTCGTTTTTTTTTTGGGGGGGGCGTACCAATGCATGAGACTGCGAGCTCTGTGACAAGGTAAAACACCGGGATGTCGCAGATCATCCCTCGCGGGTATTCGGTTGACGAAGTGGTCAGGTTTTCCATGACGATGCAGTGCATCGACGGGTCTGCTCCGTCATCCATAATAAGCGAGGGTCAATCTCTAGCTCCGAGTGGTTCCCGGGAGGTACAGGCCATCAGATGTTGAAGAGACTCGCTGTAAAAACGAAACATTGACAACCCTCAGTATTCATGGTGTCCGTTAAACGCCGCTTGTCATTCAGGTTGACAGTCACTGGTAAAGCGACGGACGACGACAAGGCAGCATCGTGAGCATTGAGCGGATACGGTTCACCTTCACAATCAACGGACGGTATGCATGCTGTAGAAATGCCGGAAACGCAATCAAGACTAATTCTGTATGTGCGCGATGCTTATCATCGCAACCAGTACTCATCAGCCGGTCAGTGCTGGAACTGTTCGATCATCCAACTGCGACACGATATGGTCACCAAGCGCCGATCTCACCAATGTGTCGGAATACAAATTTGATCAACGGACATAGGTCCATGTTAATAATGGTAACTGACAACTCCCATTGGTTTATCCACAAGGGTACAGCCAACGCTCAAATCTATCAGTACGGGGCAGCGGCAGCCTGGCACTGGACAAATGTCAGCACATACGAGGCAAAGAGAGCAAAGGCAGACGCACAGCCTTGAGCTGATCAAGATAATACGAACAGCTTTGCAAGTCAGCCTTGTCCAAGCAACGGGTAAATTCCTTGGCCTGAGCCTCGCACGCAGGGGCGGACTGGTAAGACTGCTGTTGAACTGGGGCTGCTGGCTCAGCGGGCGTCGTCGAGTTAGATCCGCCAAAGAGCATGTGTGAAATGCCGTGGCCGATGGTGGAGCCGACCGCTACGGAACCGGCGGTGGCAGCCATTTGTGCAAGCATGCCGGGTTGACCGGACTGGGCAGCTGCAGGTGGTGCAGGGGCGTGGGCAGGGCTTGCGTGGGCTGTTTGTGGTGGCATAGCAGCGGTGTGAGCGCCGCGGGATTGCTGGGTGGGAGCGGCAGCAGGCCTTGGTGCGGGGCGAGAGGAACGCGAAGAACGCTATAGAAAAGGGTGAACAAGACGCAAGTACACGACATGTGAACTTACGGGCATGATGGATGATGGTGGTCAAAAGGATGCGTCAACGAATTTTTGGACTGTCGGTCCTTTTATATCCACTGCCAAACGGATGCGTCAGAGGTCCGGCGAGGTCCGTGGGAATGTTACTACAGGTACGAAAATATTCAATGTCACTAAAAAGTGGACCAAAATGTGTACGGTCGGTCTCAGGTCGTGTCGACAATGGATGTACCATGCAAATGTCCTCAGTTCTCGGTCATACGCTGCGATGGCTGTCAAGAACAAGCAGAAACAGCCTGGCTCCCTTGAACACCAGAGCCCATCGGAACCCCAAAAGTCGATCGAAAAGGCAAAGAAATCCAAGTCTCAAACGTCATCGCCTCTGAGCACCGCGGAGGAGAATCTTCGAGCAATGAAGAGCATGAAGCGGTTTGGCAAAACGTACCCTACGGCCGACGTATGGGGGACGGAGATGACAAACTTGGGTATGACTACTGCTACAGGTGTCGTGGTGGTGACATGACTTGTACACGTATCAGATGCGGAGATACCGTATGACCTGCGTCCCATGGTCCGCTCGCTCACGACAAAGCCCGTGTTTGCGTCGAGCAAGTTCTCGTATGTGTCCTGATTGTATTCGTTGAGCGTGTGCTAACATGGCGACAGAGATCTCTGGTATGCGATAAAGCACAACACGAACAACTGGATGAAGAACTCGTATAGGTGCGTTCCTGTCGAAACACCCTATGACAAGCATTGTGATGTCGTAGCATGTTCGTCATGGCGAAGGCGAATGCCTTCCCAGGAAAGAATATACAACTACGGGTCAAAACGTTGGGTCGAATATTGAGTGTGCGAAACAACTCACCGGATGCGCTGTTGGCTCCCTTGCGCCAAATAGCACTGAATACCTATCGTAAAGTAAACACTTCCGTTGCGAGGTGCGCACGTTCCACGATTGGCTCCATGTGTTGGTCACAACTTCCAACCACTCTAGGGGACGGGAGGAAACGGTGAAAGAATTCACGTCGGGTCCGTTCCAGGAAAAGACAATCAAGGCTATGCGTCGGCACGAAAGGGGACAAACCTGGTCATGGAGCATCACTAGCGATGTCTCGGACACTGCTCTATTCCCCAAGTCGTGGAGTGAGTCGCTTCTTGCGTGTCGGGCATCATTCTGACATTTTCAGAGCGGAGAGCATCCACACCGGTGGACATTGTCTCCATCCGCGCAGGCGAGGTTTATACTGAAAATGCGGACCCAGTCGATGGGAATCGCCTACTTATCCAAGCTCTTGTCAAGTTTGATACGACGCAGGTAAGCGATCTTTGATGTGCCCATGACTCAACCATTCTTACACGACCCAGAACATTGGTATTACTAACGAGCATGGCCGAGTCGCGCATTCAGACATTTCCGGCCCTCGTCAAGTCGTGCAATACCTCCTATTAGAAAAGGTGGGGTGGTATGACACACCTTGGAAGATCAAGGACCAATACTACAAGGTGTAGAGACATGTCGACGATGTACATGTCCTTTGCCTGCGATATACGTCGCTAATATTGCGTGGATACATTGTACCGCTTCCGGTCGAGCGAACGTCAGAATAGTGACTATTACCTCGCGTCTGAATCACGTCTTGGCACATGCAAAAGCAGTCTCGATTATAGGGGGTTTCATGGTTCCCTTGTGCTTCTGTCGCGAGAGGTGTGGCTAATCGCAGTGGTATGTTCCGTCTGCACGGTGCTGGTGAAGGTAGAGGGCGAATGGGGAAAGGAACAACTCGGAATGCCCCTGTAGCCTCCCAGTGACGGACTCGCTGTTGTGAATACCGAGTTCTCCTATCCTTTGCTTTGGCTGTGGTTTGATGCACGCCTGCTCGATGCGTGGCCCTACGTGCCCCCAAGTTTGACTAGCATGGGGATTTCTCGTCGCAGAGACGCCAACGTTTTGAATGTGGATGTGCAAGTAGGTAGACAATGAGGGGTATCGTGAGACCAACCCGACACGCTCCCATGCCACACAAACCGACCAAACCGACCTCGGATACAAAACCCAAGAGAACACTCAAAACACTCAAACTCACGCCCCGCGACAGCGACGATGACGCACCTCCTTTGAAGAAGCCGCGCACCACGTTCACGGTACGGCCCCCGTTCGTTCGTGCGTGCGTGCGCTCGTTCATACGTGACAGCTTCCTCCGATACTCGATCTGACCGGGGATGATATCACGACCGAGTCGGCTTCTCAAATCCAGAGCGGTTCACAAACAGCGAGGTCTGTCCAAACCTCGCTCGATGTCAAAGAAAAGGGCAAGCAGATCAGCACGGTGGACGATGGGGGTGGCGTTTTATGGGTGGACAAGTACGAGCCTACGTCCGAGGTAAGAACCTGCCGGCGCGTCCACCTCTGCGTGACGCATCGTTCAACGACACGCAAGGCAGAACTGGCCGTTCACAAACGGAAAGTGGAGGACGTCCGTCGTTGGCTCGTCGAAGCGTTCGAGGGCGGTCCGTCTGGGAAATTGCTCAAGTACCGCGTACGTGTCTGTCCTCGTGGGCCACGATTGCTGATCGCGACCGGACTGTGTTGCAGCGCATACTCGCCCTCACCGGTCCTGCTGGGACCGCCAAGACGGCCACGTTGCGCGTCTTGTCCAGAGAGCTCGACTTTGAGATTCTCGAGTGGCGGAACCCCATGAGCGAACGCGGACCATCTGCCTTGACCGACGAACTCCCGGATGGTAAGAGCGATGTGGGTTCCGCGATAGCTCGTCGACCGATCATCTTTGCAGACGACCTGAGACTCGACACAGAAACGCTCTTTGAGAAATTCCAGGCTTTTCTGACGCGTGCGATGACTTGCAATAGTATATTTGGGCATTGCGATCCCACTCGGACGTCTCGCTCTAGATCGCTTATACCGACTCACTCGCAGGCCCGGCCATCCACGCTACCCCGTAAACGTCAGCTGGTTCTTTTGGAGGACCTCCCCAACCTGCTTCATCAGCCTACTAATGCAAAGTTTCAAACCACCCTGCGATCCTTGTGCATTCCTACGTCTAGTCTCTCTGGAGCTCCGAGACCACCGATCGTTGTCATCCTCTCTGACTCGGGTCTCCGTGGTGAGCACCCGGATGATGACACATGGGATAATGGTAACAAGGGGCGGAGGTGGGATAAGAAGGAAGTATTGGACATCCGCAACGTCTTAGGAACCGAGCTGTTGACAAGTCCCTACGTGACCCACATAGGGTATGTGCGTGACCCCCATTTTGCTGAGCTGCTTTGACTGGAAAACGTCCAGGTTCAATCCGATAGCGCCCACGTTGATGACAAAGGCACTCCAATCCCTCGTTGCGCTCCATTTCGGGTCCTCGAAAGCACATGGCAAACAGCCTGCCCGCGAAGTCATTGACATCGTTGTAGAGTCTGCCAACGGCGATATCCGGAGTGCAATCATGGCCATTCAGTTTGCGTGCGTAGTTGACCTTCCGGCCCCGTCGACAGAGCCCAGAGGCAAGGTAGCTCGCAAGAATGCTGGTGAAACGAAAACGACGACGAACGTTCGCGCAGTCTTGGAGGCCGTCACGAGGCGCGAGCAAAGTCTAGTGCTGTTTCATTTGATGGGCAAGATCTTGTATAACAAACGTCGGGACGACGCTTGAGCTCACGTGCCTATCGCTGACGATGTTATTCAGGCAAGTTCGACCTTCCTGCATCACATCTATCGGCCAGGGATGCTGCAAAAGAGCGCGAATCGGACAAGCGGCTGATGGATCCGCCGCCGCTGCCAGCGTGGCTTTCGCATCACGAGCGGAAAGCAAGTCGAGTGTGCATAGAGGTACGTTTCTCCTGAACATTCAGTCGACTTTGCGACTCGATACTCGTAGACGTTGGCAGCGGAATCACCCATCGACTCGTCTCTGCTTGGGATGTACACTCATCAAAATTATACCCAGTTTTGCACGGACATTGATCAGTGCGACGGTGTCTGTGAAGGGTTGAGCTGGGTGGACTGCGTGAGACCGTGTTCGTTCCGCATCGCCTTGCATGCTGACACTGTCTCAGGTTCCATCCTCGACGTCCCCATACGGATTTCCTGTGCTGACGCTTTCCACACTTCACTCGCTCCCGACGCCCGTACCACGCAAGGGACAAAAAGTGTGCAAGCCCACGTGGTTCGACGTTCGTACGAGGGAGCTGGAGGCGTCGGACGCGGTCGGGGACGTCCTCGGGTGGCTCGGGAAGGGTGCTGTTGATGGGGACGGGGTGTCGATGGGCAAGTGGACCCACGCGGACGTTGCGATGGAGCTTGGTGGGTGGTTGCGTGCGTTCGATCGATGTAGCGGTAGGGCTGGGTCGACTGATTTGGTGCCGCCGCGGACGCACTGCCTGTTCTCGCACATGCCGTGGAGTCTTGGGATTGCGGGAGGGGATGTGCTGGGAGAGAATGAAGTGTGGGACACGGAGGAGGGTAGGGAGGAGGACGTGAGAGTGCCCGGTGGGATGCGAGGAGAAGGAGAAGGAGAAGGAAAGGGGTGGTTGGAGGAGGATGATATCGAGGAGGTGGATTGAGTCTCACGGCTATATCCGGACCGGATGTTAGGACACGGTTCAAACATGCACATCACTTTTGAAGCATGTTGCGCAGAAATCTCTTCAACGATGCAAAACATGTTCGAGTGACTTGCTTTCGGGCTCATGACAAGTGTTTTTTCCAAGCAAGATTCCAGTCAACTTTTCAGGATGAACCACGTACGGTGAGATCCTGGCTACTTCGTGGAAGCAACATCCGCGTTTCGACCCTCTTTACCGCGTTGCTCGCATTGGGTGCAGGTGCCGCGGCACACGGTCTGTGGGTGGCCCAACGACGATTGAGGTTGCGGGGAGACTCAGACGGGCGGACTGGCCGGGGAAGGAATACGTCGGTACGTTGGTGTTCTACAAGACCTTTCGATGATGGCACGGAGAATCGAAAAGAAAAAAGAAAAAAAAAGGGTTTGGACCCTTGATTCGTTATCACCGTACGAACGTGCGGGTTCTCCCTCGAACCTTGGCCACGACGTCCGTACGGATATACGGTACCATCCTGAGCAGGAAGCCAAGGGAAGCATCACGCGCTCTAAGTATGACGCCACTGCATTACCCCAGCGATACCCCACATACACCCAAGGCAATATCGTTTCCAATCAGTGGCGCCTTTATGAAATCCGAACTTCTGGGCGATTATCGTCTCCACCGATGCATCATCCGGCAGATCGAAGGACCACCTAGAGACGCACCGAGATGGAAGGACGAGCATGTTGGTCGTGCGAGGATACTCAATCGGGCGACTAGGCCTGCGGGGGCGCTTGATGTGAGATCAGGAACGGGGGTTCGATAGACAAAGGACGAATACAGCTTGGGGGTTGTCTCACGCGGATCGACGACTGGAACGGCGGATGGATACGATGATCGCAGGTCGAGTAACCCCGACGATCGGTCGATATGTTATGGGAATCGTCTGATCGTCCTCGTTGACAGTACAAGGGGACGCAAACTGAATCTCCTTGATAGGTAATGGCTTCTTGCCAGCCATCAAATGCACCGAACATTCCCTCATCGCCCCCTATCGATACCCGAGATCTGGGCCCCCAGCTCTGTAAACGGTGGGTGCCTCTCCGCTCACACAAATGGAACAGTAAATTATCTAATTATGTCGCAGACAACTGCGTTTCTTTCGAGCGAAGTCACCATGTCCAAACAGTCTTTGGGTATAAAAGCAGACCCATGTTGTGTGGTTTCACCATACTAGCCCTCCATGTCAGTCCCGTATTCACACTCGGACTCTATTGCAATGGCTCAACCATTCATCGTCACGAAGCGTTCCGCCTATCATTCTTGGGTACCCCAGACCAATGTGATCCATGATGCTTGGGTTAGGGAGCTCATCAGCGAATGGCTCTCCGAGAAACACACCGCCTTGGAGCACAAGGATGCGGTCAAAGCCTTTGCCGAACGTATCACCCCGGAGCAACGCAAGCTTTTCGATCGCGCTCTCACCCAAGTTCGCCAATTTTACAATAAAGTATGACAGATTGAATTCTTGATCAAACTTCGTGCTGACCTTTGGATAGTGGGCGGACAAGAGGTCGGTTATCAAGGACTTTGACGATTTTCTGTACCTCCTAGACGGTATCGTTGAATCGGCGCCCCAGTTTTACAAGGCCAATATCGGAGGCGTGACCATCGGCGAGCCTATTGGTGTTCCGTTGTACCTCCTCCTCGACTTGTTGAGCAACACCTCTGCCGCTTACGCCTTGTTCACCCAAGAGACTTTCAACGCGGCACTCAAGGGCCTGTTGGACAGCTGGGGAAGATACCTCGCAACCCCTGCGTCTAGCAGCACACTTGAAGGGTGGTTCAGTCGCGAGGGCATGGCTGTTTTGGAGTCCGGCCTCGGAAGACTCACCTTTGATGAAACTTACATCACGGAGCTCCGCGAGCCCAAACGTTATACATCGTGGGATTCCTTCTTCACCAGACGGCTCAAGGATGGCGTGCGCCCCATTGTAACAGATCCCCCCAATTTGCCAGATCCCCACCGTTCCTTCATCTACAACGCCTGCGAGTGCACCGTCTTGCGCACCGCTGCCACCGTACAACTCCATGACACCTTCTGGCTCAAGAGCCAGAACTACTCCCTCTATGACTCTCTCGGTGGCGACGACCCCAACAGTCTAGCCGAGTATGCCAAAGACCTCGTAGGCGGGTCGGTCTACCAGGCGTTCCTCAGTCCTCAGGACTACCACCGCTGGCACAGTCCCATCAAGGGCACGGTCTTGAAGCGGCACGTATTCCCCGGTACCTACTACGCGGTCCTGCCCGATGACGGTGCCCCCGAGTACGACACCGACCTCCAGCCGGGCGACCCCCACGGCGCCCTGATCCGCTCTCAACCCTGGCTCAGCGTCTCCGCTGCCCGCGCCGTCTTTATCATCAAACCAGAGCCCAACTCCCCCATCGAACTCATCGCCTTCATCGCGATCGGTATGGCGGAGGTGTCGACATGCGAGGCCACCGTCGCCGATAACACGCCCATCAACGTCGGACAGCAGCTTGGGATGTTCCACTTTGGTGGATCGTCGCACACGCTGATCATCAAGCCCAAGGCTGGGTACGAGGTCATCTTCCAGGACTATTATAATACCCCCATTCGACCTGGTCAACACCGTTGGGTCAACTCCGCCATCGCGCAGGTCAGGGCGCTCTTCGGGCCCTCGCTGCCTTAAAGGGGTGATGGTGAGCTTGCTTTTCGTGGCGTGGTCGGTCGCCTCCTGACGGTTCGTACAGGGCTTGATCGAGCGTCTAGTCAATTCCGCTGTATGATATCTAGTTGGTGATTCTTTCTGAAAAGGCTTGTACGACCCTTCAACGATCGACTGTTGCAAAAATGTTTGTACGATGAATCCCTGACGTACCGTCTGTGTATCAGTTGCATCCAATGCATGATCGTGTCTGTACCAATACGAAACATTCGAGTGCGCGCAACCACACTAGAGATAAATTATTTGTCGTTTTCACGGTCGTTCTCACACAAGTTGACCACTCACACACGCTCATGGTTGGTTGTCTCATAACATTTCAACAAATCACCAGAATTTTGCAGAGAGAATACCATTTGACTCGCAGGAAGTCTCGATCTTCATTTCCGAATGACTGAGGACCAGATTCGAGCATTTGGAGATTGCAGACATTCAAGTTTCAAAGTTTCACCCACGGTCGTCTCGGAATACATTATATGGTACTTTGTGAGCAATGACCAATATTTCTTTTTGAATCCCGGGGTGCTGTTGAGGTGCTGCGCAGCGACCGGGGATGAATGCACATCTGGGTAAAATTCCCCCGCGGCCAACTGCCCCGAAAACGACAATAAAGATGGAACGACTCCAAGAGTGGTACACACGTAGACCCCTTGCAGACGGCGGAAAAGACTACAGAACGTTCCCCCCGGCACGCCCAATCCTTCTCAAAGCCTGTTTGGTCTCCACAACGTCTTCCTTCATGCAGACCTTGTCACACTGTCTGAGAGTCGTCCATCTAGCCGCGCACGTTTTCAAGCGAATTATGGCCCACGAAAGGAGCCAAACCGCTCACCTCTCGCAACATGCCCGGATTGAACAACACGACGCCCAACACCTGATCGCATACCTCTCTATCCTGTTCACCACCAGAGCTGGACCACCCTCTTCGGGGCAGAGGCGTCTCTTGTACACGTTCGATCAGCCTATAGGCCTGACGTGCCCAGGCTTCCGCCTGATGTCGTATCTCGGGCGAAGGCGACCGGCGCATGATCAATTCCGAGAGGTTGTTCATCAATTGTGCAGCTACGACCAGACGTCGAATCGGCAGAAGCAGTTTCACGAGGTCGATGTCAGACGTACCTTGGCAATGATCTTGGACGCTCACGTTCGCCAGTTGGGCGGGAGGAGGAGCGATATCGCCTGTAAATACACCAGCATTGCGTACCTTTGCCATTCGATGAATTCGTGCGTCCTCGGACAATGGTGCACACTCACTCTAGCTCTGCGAGCATGACAGACGCCGACGCACTCTCAGTGTCTCTATCCGCGCAGGCGAGGTTTATGCTGAAAATATGGACCCAGTCGATGGGAATCGCCCACTTTTTGATACTACACAGGTGAGCGGACATGTCAATGATTTACATGTCCTTTGCCTGTGGTATATATCGCTGGTGTTGCGTGGATACATTGTACCGCTTCCAGTTGAGCGAACGTCGGAACAGTGACTATTACCTCGGGTCTGAATCATGTCTTGCTACACGCGAAAGCAATCTTGATCGTAGGGAATTTCGTGTTAAAACAGGGCGAATCGGGCATACAACCGATGGATCCGCTGCCGCTGCCAGCGTGGCTTTCGCATCACGAGCGGAAAGCAAGTCGAGTGTGCATAGAGGTACGTTTCTCCTGAACATTCAGTCGACTTTGCGACTCGATACTCGTAGACGTTGGCAGCGGAATCACCCATCGACTCGTCTCTGCTTGGGATGTACACTCATCAAAATTATACCCAGTTTTGCACGGACATTGATCAGTGCGACGGTGTCTGTGAAGGGTTGAGCTGGGTGGACTGCGTGAGACCGTGTTCGTTCCGCATCGCCTTGCATGCTGACACTGTCTCAGGTTCCATCCTCGACGTCCCCATACGGATTTCCTGTGCTGACGCTTTCCACACTTCACTCGCTCCCGACGCCCGTACCACGCAAGGGACAAAAAGTGTGCAAGCCCACGTGGTTCGACGTTCGTACGAGGGAGCTGGAGGCGTCGGACGCGGTCGGGGACGTCCTCGGGTGGCTCGGGAAGGGTGCTGTTGATGGGGACGGGGTGTCGATGGGCAAGTGGACCCACGCGGACGTTGCGATGGAGCTTGGTGGGTGGTTGCGTGCGTTCGATCGATGTAGCGGTAGGGCTGGGTCGACTGATTTGGTGCCGCCGCGGACGCACTGCCTGTTCTCGCACATGCCGTGGAGTCTTGGGATTGCGGGAGGGGATGTGCTGGGAGAGAATGAAGTGTGGGACACGGAGGAGGGTAGGGAGGAGGACGTGAGAGTGCCCGGTGGGATGCGAGGAGAAGGAGAAGGAGAAGGAAAGGGGTGGTTGGAGGAGGATGATATCGAGGAGGTGGATTGAGTCTCACGGCTATATCCGGACCGGATGTTAGGACACGGTTCAAACATGCACATCACTTTTGAAGCATGTTGCGCAGAAATCTCTTCAACGATGCAAAACATGTTCGAGTGACTTGCTTTCGGGCTCATGACAAGTGTTTTTTCCAAGCAAGATTCCAGTCAACTTTTCAGGATGAACCACGTACGGCGAGATCCTGGCTACTTCGTGGAAGCAACATCCGCGTTTCGACCCTCTTTACCGCGTTGCTCGCATTGGGTGCAGGTGCCACGGCACTCGGTCTGTGCGTAGCCCATCACACCCAAACGTGCCCGCGCTGACCTTTCTTGTGGTTGTTGTTGAATCTGAAACGCGACGGTATCGTGTTGGTGAACACAGCTACGAAATCTACAATTCCTTTACGCTATGGCCGGTGGAGGTCCGTAAAGACTTGCGCGCTGGGATAAGGGCCAAGAGCGAGGGCGACCATGCGCTGAGCGAGCGCTATCTTGCTCGGTCTGTCGTCATTCCGCCTGGCACTCATGCCTTTCCCGCTTCCTTACTTATACATCCGCATGTAGTGCGTTCCAAACCGCGTTGACGCTCCCATTGTCGGTGCTTGGCCCCGACCCGTACCTCAAGCTGTCTGGCATCGCCGCCGTCTTGGCAGAGGTTTCCCCCGAACGACGGGCAAAGGAGGTGCTCCGACGTGTGTGGGACATGGGAAATGGCAAGACCGACGAGTGGTCGACGTACGCCCTCACAAACGAAGAGCGTCTCCGCAGAGTGGCGATCGCGTGCAAGCTTGCGGAGCTGTCCACGGAAGATAGCGACGAGGAGGAGGAAAAGTGGCTCGTATGGGCCGTCGAGGAGGTGCTTGGGCTGGCTGGCGTGTCGTCGAACAACGGGAGTGGTGTTTCGCGGGGGACGACCCGCACCGAGGATGCGTCGACGTCCGTCGTACTCGCAGAGCTCGAGTTGCCGTCTTGGATGCGCCGAGTCGATCTCGGCGCACCACTCGCCGCGCTCGGGTCGGTATACGCACGCAAGGGAAACATCGAGTGAGTGTGCACCTTCATCCGGGGACGCACGCATTCATCGAACGGCAAAGGTACGCGATGCCGTTGTATTTACAGGCGATATCGCTCCTCCTCCCGCCCAACGCGGCGAACGTGAGCGTCCAAGATCGTTGTCAAGGTACGTCTGGAATCGGCCTTGTGAAACACCTTTTTGCAGATCCGACGTCTGGTTCGTAGCTGCACAATTGATGAACAACCTCTCGGAATTGATCATGCGGCGGTCGCCTTCGCCCGAGATACGACGTCAGGCGGAGGCCTGGGCACGTCAAGCTTATGGGTTGATCGAACGCGTACGAGAGACGCCTCTGCCCCGAAGAGGGTGGTTCAGCTCTGGCGGTGAACAGGACAGGGAGGTTTGTGATCAGGTGTTGGGCGTCGTCTTGTTCAATCTGGGCATGTTGCGGGAGGTGAGCGGTTTGGCTCGTTTCGTGAGTCATGATTCACTTGAGGACGTGCGTGGTTAGATGGACGATGATTTGGCGAGTGCGCGTTCGTTGTACGAACAAAGTCTCAGACAGTGCGACAGGGTCGGCATGAAGGAAGGTGTCGTGGAGACCAAACAGGCCTTGCGAAGGATTGGCCGTGCTGGGGGGAACGCTCTGTAGTCTTTTCCGCTGTCTGCGAGGGGTCGAGGTGTGTACGACTCTTGGAGTCGTTCCATCTTTATTATCGTTTTTTTTTGGGGGGGGAGGGTGGCCGCGCGGGGATTTTACCCAGATGTGCATTCATCCTCGGTCGCTGCACAGTACCTCAACAGCATGCCGGAATTCAAAAAGAAATATAGGCCATTGCTCGCAAGGTACCGTAGAATGTATTCCGGAATGACCGAGAGTGAAAACTGAACATCCGCAATCTCCAAATTTTCGGTCACTTGGAAGTGAAGACAAAGACTTCTTGCGAATCAAATAGTACTCCGCCAAATTCTAGTGACATGTTGAAATGTTATGAGACGACCGAGCATGAGCGTGTGTTTGAGTGGTCAGCTTGTGAACATGACAATAATTTATCTCAAGCAGTGTGGGTGCGTCTCTGGGTTGGTCCTTGGCTGGATGAGGTATCGTTGGGGACGATAATCGCCAGATGTTCGGATCTCATAAGGGCACCACTGATTGGAGTCGACAGTGCCTCGGGCGTATGTGGGGTATCGCTACGATGGTGCAGTGAGGTCATACTTGGAGCGCATAGCGCCTCGCTTGGTCTCCTACTTGGGGTGGTCGAGTGTATCCGTCCGGACGCCGCAGTGGCCCAAGATTCGAGGGAGAACCCGCACGATTATGCAGTGATAACGACTCAAGGATCCAAACCCGCCTTTTTTTTTCATTTCGATTCTCCACATCATCGAGGATTCTTGTAGAGCACCAACGCATCCACGTACAGTACACTATCTCATACTGCATACCGTCGGGAGACAAAGTTTGTCAGATTGGTCACACATTGTGACTACTGTGACATTAGGCACCAGGTGTGGTGGGTTTGCAAACAGAGTGTGTGTGTCCAAAGTAGTGTTGGAATAGCAAGTGTGCACGCAACCATGACCGCGACTGGCCCAGTCGATCACCAGCACACGTCGCAGCCGCGATCGCATTACCGGTGTGCCCATGCACTTCATTATCTCACGTATATCACACAATCATGCATTTTCATCTTTCTTCCGTGACATGGACCATTTGGATCTTTTCTGAGACCCACCTAATTGAAGAACTAACTACGAGTTGTTGGTACGAGTGAATACACTATAAATGAATAGCTTACCTCAGTCGCGTGTAAGACAACGGACTGAGGTGTACGGGTACGAAAAGGGTCTAACTTATATATGTAAAGTAGAAAGTTGATCGTGTGAATACTGTAGTCCGCTGTCTTACGCACGACTGAGTTAGTTCTTCGATTAGTTGCGTGCCCTTTTTCCACAGTCGGCCATAATCCCACAATCTCACAAGTAGTCTGTTCGGCATGGAGAAGCTCTTCCTGGCGAAGGTGAGCTCGGTCAACGTCCTTTTGTGATGTCGATGGATGTGTATTGGTGAATGCAAATACAGTGAGCCAATCACTAAGCGTGAGATTCTTTCGTGCTGGCTGAGTCATTGCTTGTGCAACAGTCCAAGAGGCACCAACAACCCTCAGTTCCCTTGGTTGTCAGTTGTATGGAGGAGGTTTGCCTCAAGGCTGGTGTTTTTTTTAGCAGGCATAGTGGCAAGGGAGTGAATGGACAATGCCAGTGATGGACCAAATGTGTGCTTTTTAACATCTCTTGAGGCACTGTGAGCACCACTGGCAGTGTGACCATAGGTGGTACCAGCCATTCTTGTCACCCAGTACTCCAAAATGCTAACATCCAGCTCAGGTTTGGGCCCTGCCATAATGCATGATTGCCTGCTGGAGGCAATGCATGATGCAATATGCATTTTTGTTCCATTTCACACTCTTCCACAATGGGATCCAAAAATTTCGACCCAATATGAGATAGTGTACTGTATTCCTCCCCTGGTGTGGCAGTGTAGTAGAAAAAGGGTCGAGGCGCAGTGCCTGAGCTGGTGGCAGTATGGCTGAGTCAGCATGTAGAGCATGTAGCAGAGTCTGTTTAGCGTAGGCCTTTCACCACTACCACCCGTTGTTGTCTCACCCTTTGGGCCTCTCCATCGGCCTGTCTGCCCGTCCAAGTCTCCCCGCAACCTCAATTGCCGCTGGATGTTCCCTGTCTAATTGAAACAGAACAATGGATTATAACTTTCAGCCACCTTGATGTGAGTTAATACTCTAGATGCAATGTGGGCACTTTTCTTTTTGTGAGTCACTATCTTCAGCGCCCAGTCTCTAGCTGTGGTGATCAATCTATTGCATGACTTTGGACATGAGAATTGATCAGGTTAGGTACAACTCGCTCCGGTCTAGTCCCTTGGATTCGATGGCTCTGGTATTATGGTGCATATCAAAGAGTCGGTGCAGATAAGTCGGTCACAGAAGACTTCACAACTGACTTGAGGAGATCAGCATCAGCAAAACCCCGAAGTGGCTGTACAGTACTGTACAGCCGGTACAGGCGTCAACAGGCGTCACACGTAGGTCCCCCCCTGTACACCAACTATATACTGTACAAAGTAATAGGGGTCAACACGTGTACGACCCTTGGAGTCGTTCCATCTTCAAGTCATCTCAAGCAATGTGATTGCGGACACTCGAGTGTTTCGTGTTGGTACAGACACGATTTTGGATTGGATGCAACTGATACACAGACTTGGTACGTAAAGAGGATTCATCACACAAACATTTTTGCGATAGTCAATCGTTGAGAGGTCGTACAAGCTTTTTCAGAAAGGATCACCGACGAGATATCGTACAGAAGAATTGACTAGACGCTCGATCAAGCCCTGTACGAACCGTCAGGAGGTGACCGACTACGTCTCGTAAAGCAGGCTCACCCATCGCCCCCTTAACGACGACGCGCGATCGCCTGGATCTGCGCGATGGGCGAGTTGACCCAACGGTGTTGACCAGGTCGAATGGGGGTATTATAATAGTCCTGGAAGACGATCTTGTACCCAGCCTTGGGCTTGATGACCATCGTGTGCGACGATCCACCAAAGTGGAACATCCCGATCTGCTCTCCGACGTTGACGGGCGTGCCGTCGGTGACGGTGGCCTCGCACGTCGACACCTC
>JBBPJV010000275.1:0-29991 GCA_038088915.1 Sutorius aff. eximius
TGCACGTAAACAACAGCAATTGCAACAACAACAACAGCAGCAGTCTGGTTCTGCTGTAGCTTCAGCAATCAGTACCCCACCACCGAAAACAGATATCCCGAAGGTTTCTGTTAACGGTCCTGACGGAACAATAACGACTTCAAAAGAGGTACCTCCAACTACCAAGTCGACCTCCCCAGCGCCGTCGGCGTCGTCAGTGAACAAGGTGAGTGCTTATAAGCGTCGAACATTGGGCCGGCCGTGTTACTGATCGCCGTGGCTCTCACCGGTGTCAATAGCCCCCAGCAGATCCCCTTCCGGCTTTCCGTGACTTTGTGACAAATGAGAGGCAGCGCTTGACTCAGAAGAAGCAGGCCCTAGTCAAAAGTGAGATGGACAAGCGTAAGGCTGAGCTACTCAAGTTCTCTCAGACATTTAAGGTTGGTGATTCTGTGCAAACCCTTTTCGACTTTACCCGTGATTCACACCCGACGCGCAGCTTAACAAGCCCATTCCTGATGATCTGGTACCAATTTTGGCCAAAGACGAGGAAAAGCAGCGCCAGATTCGCGAAAAGGCCTCTCAGGATGCAACCTCGACTACCGCTCGAACTATCGGGGCTGCTGGAACGCTTAACCCATCTCCGAGTGCATCGCGTGTGCCACAACTACCCGCCACTGTCAAGGTTGCACCCGATGGGTCGCGGAAACCTGTCACGATTGTTGCTGCCTCGGCAAAGCTACCTCCGGCAACTTCGTCGACGTTAACCTCCAAAGTAGCCGTCAAGCCATCGGAGCCAGGCAGGACAAATGGCAAACCGGCGATCAACATGTACATTCAACCCATACCCCCGTTTAAAGGGAGTAAGACGAAGTCGCCTAGCCCTCAAGTGAATGGAGGCTCGTCGACACCTACTGTACCGACCTCGCCGACCTCGACAAACCGGCTAAACGCAAATGCGTCATCCTTCCGACCGAATCCAAAAGCGAATACCTTTACTCCTGTAATGACGAATGCATTGTTTATTCCTTGCCCGGTAATACTGATACCGAAGTATTTCGTTTTGCTTTATATAGGGTCCCACTTCACCCATTCCCAGCGCTACCTCCGCATCTGCTTCCGCATCTCCGCATGTCAAGCCGGCTGAATCGGTGAGGTTGTTGTGGACTCGGTAACCATACGTCGTTCAATGTGATTGCAGACTCCGCCTACTCCCAATCCCTTCTTTGGTACGAAGGTCATTAAGAAGGCTGCCGTCCATGTCAAGGATGACTTCAATCCTTTCAAACACAACAAAGTTGTCGAGGCCAGCAATATCAGTATGACATATTTCATAATGTTCCGTACACGATACTTATCTGTTTTAGCCGCAATGTGGCCATATAGTGGCAAAAGGTACACAAACATGTTCCCTCCCCTACCTCACCAGCCACCTCAGCAACCTGCTCACATGGCGCCACCCGGTCCACCGCCCGTCACCCACCATCCATATGAGGAGGGCGAACAACGTTTTATTTACGTTCCTTACTATCACGGACAGGTAAGAAATTATAATCTGAACTCGTTCCGGGGGCCGACTCCTGGCCGCAGCCCATCATGCCTGGTATGGCTCCTCCACCGCCCGGTGCTTTTGTGTCGGCACCTTTCATGCAGCCGATGCCTTATCCCCCTGCCATGCCACCAAATGCACAACGTGAGTATTTTCTGACCTACAGCTAAACGATGACCAACCAATCGGCTAGCTATATACGCTGCATCGCAAATGCCACAAATGCCACGTGCGTTTCGCGTCGTGTTGTATATTACGAGCGTGTCATTGACTAATTTCCACACAGCACCACAATACCTGCCACCGCCCCCTGGTACGTACGCACCTCCGCCAAATGGCGCTGGTCCCCGACCTTCGATGCCACCGACCCCCACCCCTATGCACGCGCACCCATATTACCACCAGAGCCCACAACGTTTGTCTCGATTTTAGCTCAAGTGGTTCTAATGATTGAAGCTTTTGTAGTGCAACACGCCGTTCCGTACCCTATGATGATGCCACCAGGAGGCCCCAACGGGCCCCCCCACGCGTATGAAGCAGGTCCAGCCCCACCACCAATGGGTGGTGTAGGGCACACATGAACATGATCCTGTTCCATCATTCTTCCACTTTTTTTCTTATCGTGCTATTGTTGTGAGGTCGAGAGCGATCGTGCCAGCCTTTGTTGTACGTGACATGCCCAAAGCCGAGGATGGCATCTCGGGGCCTTTTAGTGCTGTAACTACGTACGATACTCTGGCATAAGCTGCTTTGGATACACAATTGTAAGGGTGTGAGTTCGCGGAGGAAGTTGCCGGGCCGCTGAGCATAAAAACATGGAGTGATGATTACGACAGTGGGCCATTCTTGTCATGGTGGTCTGTGCGCACATCGCGAAACGTATATATACCCGGGTGCGACGACTTGAATCCTTACCACTCTGGCCTTTTGGCTTAGATCAAGTGTAGTATCTGTTCTTAATAGTTTAACCACTATTATGAGGGCATTGCTCTCATTCTTTGGTTATCAAATTTTTGTTGCCCTTTTCCTTGTGAGCTCTGCTTGCAACTCTGAGGATGTGATGACCCTGCCACTGCACTACTGGCTTGTGTTGTCAGGGGACCTCCCTTGCTTTGTTTTTTCTTTGCTGTCTCTCTGTCTTGTGTCACTTGACACTAATTCAGGATTCAGCAAATGGAATTCAAGGTGCATGGATTTATTCTGGTTGTGTGCCTTCAAATGTACTTGTATCGACTAAGGCTTGGTTAAATGGCCTATGTTTTTGGGTATTTCATCTCTTAGGCAAACAAGCCAACAATGTATATGCTGTGTGGTTATTTGATTACAATCTGATGAGGTTATGGTTGTGGCTGTGAAAGATAATGTCTAAGCCTGACAGCTGGGAGGCAAGATTCAACCATTTGAACAGGGTCAATGGGAACATCTTTTGAACTATTGTTGAAACCTAACAGGGATCCAGTAGCATGATGAGCCCATGCTGTGGAAGTTGCCTGTCCTATTGAAACATTCTTGGTTGATATATTCCATTTTCCCTCACATAAAACTGGATAAGGGTGGTGTACCAATTATATCCCCTGTATGTTGCCCATGCAATACACACAAGAATATATCTGTTGTTCTTGCAGACTGGTTTCTCCCAGCAATCAGCATGCTTTGTTTCCTGGATCTTGTTGATATAACCTTTCAGTGTTTCAACACAATTGTAGCCCATAGCAACTGGTGTGGGACAGGTTGGGAATACTATATGATGCCATATATGATCATGCATGCCAACACCACAGGTCAGGAAAATTAAAACTGTTTCATTCATCCCATACTGGTTCCACCATCATCCACTCACTTGGCTCACACATTATAGAGAGGCTACTTGCTTGGTTTGTGGTCCTTACTATCCTATCTATGGCAGTGTTTACCTTGGTTCAATATTTTCGGGAGCAATGGCGCACCCTTCCCCAACCTAGAGCAGTCGATGCTATTCACTCAAAGGCATTCCTGGTAACTGGGTCAAACGTTGGGCTAGGTTTCGAAGCTTCGGTACATCTCGCCAAGATGCGGCCCAAGCTGCTCATTGCGACAAGCAGGGACCCGATCAAGTGCACACAAGCCCGAGAATGTAAGCACTCGCAGCTATGCAGAGTCCCGCAAAGCTGACCGGTGAAACCGACTTTCAAGCCATTCTTAACCGGGTGGATGCAAGTGGCATACCAAGTGCGGAGGTGGATGCTTGGCCGCTCGAATTGGGAAGCTTCCAGAGCGTATGCGCCTTTGCTGACAAGCTCGCAACGGATGGGAACCGAACGTTGAATGGATTCATCGCGAACGCGGGAATGTTCTCCAACCGTTACGCTCAGACGCAAGATGGCTGGGAAGAAACGTATTTATACCTTCCTCGTCTTGTCTGTTCGGACGACCTTACCTGTTTCATTACACCAGGCTGCAAGTGAATTACCTTTCCACTGCATTGTTGAGCATCCTGCTCTTGCCACACTTGATAAATTCCTCCTCCCCGGATTCCCTGTCACGTCTAGTCGTGGTGTCCAGCTTTGTGCATTATTTGGTTCCGATGAGTGAAACAGAGTCGTGGGACAATATCCTCGAAACTATCAATCGCCCGGAATTCGGAGATAGGTCCGTGATTCTAATGCTATCTACTTCGAGTTGTGATTCAGGGTTGTTGTTGCACCAGTGTGCTTCGTTATCAGGTTTCCAAGTGTGGGTGTTACTATATTATGCATTTGTTTGATTCGCAAGGAAAAGTTGACCTTCAGAGCCTCCCAGTGCTAGGGGTGATCTTCATTCGGGAGCTCGCGTCGCGTCTTCCTGAAAGTACGTCTGTCGTCGCCTGCGCAGTCGACCCAGGTTATTGTGTGTCAAACATTGTTCGCAACCGCCCGGAAAGGTGGGCTATGTATCTACTTAGGAGGTTTTTCCTTGTGCGGTCGACAGAGAAGGGTAGCAGAACCCTCGTCCACGCCGCCGTTTCTAGTGATGTCTCGATGCATGGTCGGTATCTAATGAGTTGTGAGGTAGCCGAAGAGTGCGATTTCATACTCAGTCCCGAAGGGAAGGCGTTCTCCGCCAGGGTCTGGGTACGAACTGCCATTCCTAGAATCTTGGTTCTTGTCTCATTGAATCAACAGGATGAGACTATCCAACTTTTGTCTGGGGTTGACGGCCGAGTCTCGGAGATCGTTGAAAAATGGTTGCGGGTCGATTCATGACCTGCAAGGGTTTGTCTGTATAGATGTTGGTTTATCGGAAGGTTGGCCTGGATTATTTTTTGGATTATTTCGCCGAGTCCAGCTCGACGTCCATTGGTAGATCCTGTATCATCGTTAGAAACTAAAGAAGGTCCCTGCACGTGACCGAACGCGTCGCGTGGTTGCAAAGAGAGTGTAACTTGCTAGCGACGCCAACCGACTGCAGTCAAATGCCCACCCTACGTACATCTCAACTTGAACAGGAGCGCGTCGAGTATCGTGCAAGGATCACGGAAGCGCTCGAAGAAGATGAGGACCCCCTTGCTGCGTACGATGATCTCATCAAATGGACATCGCGCACATTCCCCGACAATAATCCTGGCTCGGGGCTCATCCAGCTACTCGAAGAAGCCACCAGGAGGTTCAAAGATGATGCACGGTATCGTGGTGATCTAAGATATCTCAAACTCTGGTGCACCTACGCGAAAATGGTCGAGAAACCCGCGCTCGTTTATGCATATTTGGTAAAGAAGGAGATCGGGTGTCTCTATGGGCAATTGTGGGAGGAATACGCTCTCGCACTTGAAAAGGAGGGACGGTGCGCTCTAAAATGTGGATAATCGTCCCAGGAATCTGACCACTCCCACTTAGGCGGACAGACGCTGACAAGGTATTTCGAACGGGTGTCGCTCGCGGTGCACGGCCGATCGAACGACTCAAAAAAAGGTACCGGGACTTTCAGTCCCGCCCTTCATCGAAACAACAATCGACGTCTTTTCGGCCAAGTGGGAATTCTGAGGTAGACGCTCTCCGACGGAATCCGTTCAAAAACCACGATCTGGCGTCTTCGGCTTCACCCTCGACATCGAAACCAACGTCTGCTGGCCCTTCAAGCTCTACGAATAACTCTGGTCCTACTCATGCTCGGTATGCACCCATGCTTGCTCCTCCGGCGCCAGGGAAACGGCCAGAGAAACTTCGTTTCAACCTCTCTCTGTTATTCACACCCTCTGGCGTCGAATATTCGGCTCAGGAAGTGCGTGCGCGCTCGATGGGCCTTCTTGGGAAAAAATGGGGACCGCCACCTACTTCGGAACTGCGTGATTCTTCGTCGGGTGCTGTGAAGGTGAACTTTAATGACGACGGTTCGAGAAGCACCCAGAATATGGGCGCGACTGCTGCGGGAGGCAAGCGGAAGAGTATCAATGTCGTCAATACTAACGAACCCACCGTCACGATTAATACCAAGGAAGCCTTGGCAGACGTCTTTGGCATGTACAACTCTCCAGACAAAACAGTCAAACGTGCCATGCCGGGTAGTAAGCACGCTCCCGTGCGGAAGATCGAACCCATGGGAGGGCGCAGAGTTGTCCCCGAACCTAAGTCGGAAGCTGCTCGTACCTCGCCACAGAGCGAAAACGCGAAGCTCCCAGGCAGGTCGTTCAATTGCACAATTTTGCAGGTTTTGAGTATTTTTTTGATAGCTTTCAAGCCCTTTGTTGACGAAAACGCACCACGCAAGGAGAACCCTACTCCGTCGCTCAAGGTAAACCCTTGTATTTCCCACATTGGTTATTGTGGACCTCATGTATATTGCATTTCTACGTGGCTACTTTTTGCGCTGTTTCCAGTTCAAACCATTTGTCGACGAACCCAAACAAACTTCCGTCGCGCCCACCCCAGAAATGGGCCGTCGGGCACTCTCCCTCAAAGAGTCGGGTGTTGTCGCAGGCAAAGATGTCTCTATGGCTCCCTCCGCAACAAAGCCACCGCCTCCCAACGAGCCGAAACCCTCTGTGCTAAACCCTATCTCGGAAGAGCCGCAAAGCTTACCCGTATTCTCAAAGCCTTTTACACCAGTTTCCCGGAAGGAACCTCTCGTTCGGCCTTCACAGACAAAAACGAGCCCGGACACAAAGGATGAAAACCAAAGACAGGCACAACCGCCATCTCAGACCTTTGTTCCATTCGTTGACTCGAAGACGCCCTTCAAGGTGTTTTCTCGTCCACCGGGTCAAGGTCAGGGCGAAAACGCAGCTTTCGGTTCTAGCGGTGGAAGCGTGTTCACGCCAAAGCCTTCATTGGCTGCCAGCCTCGGTGTCGGTGCTAACGCGGGAACTGGTTCTTTCAAACCCTTCATCGATAATGCGCAGCCGGTCATGACACCCGCCTCGACGAAGAAGTCTAATGTGCTGCAAGTCCGTGCGATGCCCATCCCACCGATAATCGAAGAGGCTTCAACGGATGAGTCGAGTGAGACTGACCCACGCGATGCCGCTGGAGATCCTGATGCAGAGGATGGACGGGTCGTTAGCAGCAGCAGTCGCAGTGGCTTTTCCGAGAGCGAAGACGGGTATGCTTATGAAGGTGGAGAAGGAGAGGTGGAGACGGAGGCTGCAGTGGTGTCATCGAGCGACAGCCAGTTCGACGACGACGAATATCGTGAACATCCCCAGGGAGAACAAGTATATGGAGATGAAGACGCATACCAGGAGGAGGGTTTTGCAGACGAGGACGAAGAGAACTATCAGCCACCCCTGGGTGGGAGATTCGGCCGGTTCAATGTTATGACTCCGATTACGGAACGGACGCTCGAATTTAGTACGAGGGGATTCCCGACACCGACAAGTACCACGCGAGCAAGAGATGGTCCAGGCGACGAACGAGAATGGAGGGAACGGGGAGGACAAGAAAGTGGTCGCTATGCTCTCAAGGTCGCAGAGAGATTAGCCAGAGAGGTACGCGAAGAGGAGGAAGACGGTAACCATCACGATGTGCGCGATGATGTTCAAATGGGCGAACTTGAGCCCATCGAGGAGCGGACGGGAACACTTAGCCTCGTGGATTCTATGGCTGTTGTGTCGACCTTCAGACCACTTAATCCTTGTGTTCCTTCTGATCCACAGATTGTCTCGACTCTCCTTTCGCTCCTCCCTGCAGATGCGGACTTCCATGACCTGAGGGCCCAAGACGGAGGGATGTTGGATGAATTGCAGCGATTTGCGGCGCGAACAGCAAGGAAGAGCGGAAAAGGCGGATCGACCGATGATGATGGGATGTTGGTCAATCTCAAAGGGAGGTCACTCAGGGTATCAGGAAAACTTGGAGAAGGGGGTTTTGGTGCCGTATTTTCCGCGCGGGAAATCACTGAATCTAATGGTGGGGATGACGACGAGGACCTCGATCTTGGGGAGGAAGATGACGATGACGATGACAACTCGGTGGTAGCGCTCAAGGTTGTGAAGCCCCGCAACCTTTGGGAGTTCCATGTCCTTCGACGTATTCACAGAACCCTCCCTGCTCCCCTGACGCGCTCGGTAATTACGCCCCACGCGCTCTACGCTTTCCGCGATGAGTCACATCTCCTGCTGGAGTTGTGCCCCCACGGTTCGCTTTTGGATGCGGTAAACCGCGCCGGATCGGCTGGTATTTCACAGCAGGGGGCTTGCCTGGATGAACTTCTGGTCTTCTTCTTCACTATCGAGCTTTTGCGTTTTCTGGAGGGTATGCACTCTGCGGGTCTTATCCATGGGGATCTCAAAATCGACAACTGCCTGCTCCGTCTCGAGGAACTGCCCGGAGGGGCGTCATCACTGTCTGGTGTTTACCAGCCCAGCGGAGAAGGGGGCTGGGAATACCGGGGTATCAAGGTCATCGACTTTGGACGGACCATTGATACAACGCTCTTCCCAGCACGTCATGGTCAACAATTTATCGCTGACTGGCCCACGGATGATCGGGACTGCCTCGAGATCCGCGAGGGACGGCCCTGGACATACCAGACGGATTACTTTGGCCTTGCAGGCATCGTATACTGCATGCTGTTCGGGAAGTACATCGAGGCATCGTCGGTGGCGCATGCACCTGACTCTACGGATTCGGAGCCGATTTACAAGATCGCCACGCCGTTCAAACGGTACTGGCAGACGGATATACTGACGAGGCTGTTTGACATGCTGCTCAATCCCTGTAGGGTTCGGGAAGACCGGAGCCTGCCGATCTGCGATGAGCTGGCAGGTGTGCGGGTTGGGATGGAGGGATGGTTGCAGAGCAACTGTAATCGGAGCAGCAACACGCTCAAAGGGCTGCTCAAGAAGGTCGAGCTGTCGGCGTATACTCAGTAGCTGAGCCTTGTATGTACGATGTGGGGTAGGGAGCGTAGCAAACACGCGCAAATCCGAGTGACGTAGATGAGATAAGACAGTGTTGCACAGCAAGCGAGCGTTGCTTATATCCCATTCACCAAGTCACTCAAGATATGCATAACCATCGACCCCACCCTTACATCGCCATTCCACCCGATCCCCATCGACCACCGCTGAATACTGAGGCCTCTCGGTCATCTACTCTCGGATCCTCTTCGGGAGGTCTTCTCGATCCATGGGACACCGCGACGCCCACGGCAAGACAGCCGGCAAACCGGTTCGGCGTACCACCATACACACGCGCGCGTACCCGCAGTGCCGCAGAACCCGTGCCCCCCAATCTCAACCTCCAAGTCTCCGAGGGCCAGATACACAGATCTGCGTCTCAGAGGCAGACCGCTCATGAGTACTACCACAGATCAAGTAGGTCGGACAGCGGACATTCCTTTGGGGAGGATTATAACAGCAGGGATGATCTCATCTCGCCATTTTCCCCTTCGGACAATCTTCCCGCGGATGAGGTGGGGGATTTCCTTTACTGGGTGACAAGTTTTCTAATTTTTGTTGGACATGGACGTCAAGCTCGGCGTGTTGACTCAGGAATTGTCTAACATGACGTGTGTGGCTTGGTTTAGTCATGCTGGCAGTGACTGAAACGCTTGTGCAGCCTTCAGTCAGAGGAGGGTCTCCTGCGGTTCCAGGACGGCGAACTCGCGGAGAAGGACGAAGAATGGCATCTGCTTGTCCCCGCTGAAGCACGTGAAGCCCTCGGAAAGCACGAAGTCGAGCGCCAATCTGTGCTCTTCGAGATATTCAAGTCGGAACGAGACTATGTCGCCGACCTCAAGCTTATCAAGGAGGTAGCGTAGCAACTATCTTTCTCTTCTTCGGGCTGAAGCACGACAAAGGTCTTTGTCGAACCTCTTATCTCGGCTTCGCCGCCAATAATAGGCGATGCGAACAGACAACAAAACTTCATCTCCACCGTCTTTTGGAACTTGGATCAAATTTGTCTACGCCATGAACATATGTTGGCCGACTTGTTTGAAAGACAGCAGGAACAGCACCCCGTCGTTCAAAGTGTTGCCGATATCGTCCTTGAATGTAGGCTACTCCTTCGTACAGGTCTTGAAACCTGTTTCAACCTTGATCAGCTGCCTTTCAATTCCAGGTGGACTACGAATCATACATTAAACATTATCCCCTTGCAGAGCAACGACATCGCACGGAGCTCAAATATAACAAGCGCTATCAGGAGTTCATGCAATGGTGCTCACAAGACCCACGAGTCAAAAAGCGAGACCTAATCACATTCCTCTCCCGACCCGTGACACGTCTTCCACGTCTCAATCTTATTCTCGAACATCTCCATAAATTGACTGATACAGATCACCCGGACTCAGAGGACCTCCCTGTAATTTTGTCTATCCTGAACGAGTTTCTGAAGAGTACCCAACCTGGAATAGAGGCCGCAGAAAATAAAGTGAAGTTCTGGGATCTATGCGAAAGCCTAGTGTTCAACAAGGGAGAAATCATTGTAATACATTGATATTCTTCTCGCCTTCCGCCGGCGCTGATATCCTTTCAGGAACTAGACTGGTATAGCGATGCCCGCTCGCTCATTTATGCCGGACCATTGATTCGCAGGTCCAAATCCGAGATGGATTGGAACCCTTGGTTTGATCTCTATGTAGCACTGCTGGACAACTTTGGTAGGTGTTCCCGTTGGCAGATATGTTGTTTCCTAACGGCGTTGCAGTACTGATAACGAAAGAAGAGAAACGGGGCGGATTAATGAGGCGTCTAGTTGTGTCCCGGGTGCGCAAATTTGCCGGTCTTAAAAACTTCGCGTCTAAATGTCATATTAGCCCATTCCATTAGAATACCTCAGGCTTGGTAGCTTCGACGATCCTCCTGACTCTAGGAAGGAGCGCGTCGAAGAAGGTGGTATTTTGGACACTTTGCGAGGAGCTCATCGTCCGATTTACCCGTTCACAATATACCATGCTGTCGAGAAGTTCACTCGACGATATACCCTTTATGCTCCATCCGAATCTATCAGAAAGCGCTGGCGTGATTGTCTGATAAACGCAAAAGGAGTCGACGACGTCAGACGCGAGGCGAATCGGGTAAGCATTAGTTCTCAGCACGAATCCTTTGCTCAGACCATAGTTGATAGTGGTTCGTGCCTCATGTCGTGGAGGATGGTGCCTTTCGACTTCCAGGGCATAGAATGTCTCGACTTACAGCGTCGAAGAGGCCGCCATCCGGTCGGGTCGTCCAGGTAGCATCTTTTGGTGCGGTACATCCGTCTCATTCGTAACGATCTGCTGACGATCCTCAGTCGCAACTAGCGGGAAAACCATTATGGTAGTAGGCTGCTCATCAGGCGTCTTTGTGGGTCGCAGAGGCGAAAGTAAGTGGCTTGTACGTCGTCGTAAGCTCACGATCTGCTCACAACCGTCTTAGATTATCGGAAAATACTATCTTTTGAGAATGTCAAGAGCATCATCGTACTTCAGGATATCAACAAGATAATCATTCACCATGATGATATTCTCATATCTTATTCGCTCGAAGTGCTTGCACGAGTCTTCCAGTACCAGTCGCCACCAAGCAGCCTCGACGCGTCTCTTGAAACGGTTGCAGGTCAATCTGGTCATGTTCTTTGCTGCCAGGCTGGGCAGATGGGGGATAGGACGATCGGTAATCCACATTCGCTCCTCCAGCAAATCCTTCTCAAGAATATTGTTTCCAGTTGTCTATGCCGTCAAGAACTTCTTGCAAGTTACTGTGCATATGGTGGAGCCATATAACCCTCTTGAGATTCGCATGATATCACCACGGGCTATACAATCAGGTTCTCTTTCTTTCAGACCTTATGGCGAAGTATGAGACATTTCTTTGTTGTCGTCAGATCATTGACGACGATTGATTTTCCTATCAAGCCCTTGTTCGTTCCTAAGGATGTATTTGCTGTTATGCCCCTGGCTAAGACAATTGCGATTTGTACGGAACGAGGCGTCGTCATTGCCAACCCAGGCAGGTGGGAAACATGCGGTTTGCCCTGTTGCAACTCGCTTATCACATCATTCTAGTTCCTCCACATCAGTGGTTAACATCGTCCCCGATTTTGGTGACGCTTCACATAATTCTGCTACAGCAGACCTTAAATCTCGATGTGAAAGTGCTAAAGCTCTTGGACTCGTTAGACATGACGCCACGGAGCTCATGGTCGTCTACGACAGTGAGCGAGTGCTGTTGTGATTTTACTAAGCCTAACTTGGGTTATTTGACAGCAATGGGTTGCTATATCACCAAGTACGGTCAACCAACACGTGATTCTGCATACATCCGTTGGGAGATCAAAGCCACGTCTTTCGTACACCGTCATCCTAACATTCTCCTTTTCTCATCGGAATTCGTCGAAATCAGGGATGTGCAGACGGGTCTGCTCAGACAAGTGATCGAAGACGTCGATATACGTCTCCTTATACAAGGACCGCTCTTGTATGGACCCTTGTTTGTCGCCACGCGGGGTCGCAGGGACGATGAAGAGGGGCTCAGTGATCGGATCGTCGAGCTTGTTGAAACTGCGGAACTTTCTCCGAGTACCCCCGCTGCAGGATCGTTCAAAGGCACGGAGGGAATATGGGATGAATGGGATACCATGTAACACCTGGGCGCAATAGGTTGCCATACAACAATACGGAGATACAGATACCAGATAATTTTGGCCATGTAAGCCACCTATTGATGATGGGTTTCCGTGGGCCTTATAATCATAGGCTAAGATTCACTTTACGGATGTGTATGTGCAGCATATATGTATATTAAAACGAGGTTATTATCGGCGCTGATAGGACGCTATGCGTGTTCTGGCCAAGCTCAGTTGTCACGAACTCCCTTAACTCGATGCCACAGTCACATCAGCCGAGCCTGGCACATCGGATGGTATATTCTGCATCTGAATAGGCGATGGCGTAGAGATCGCATCAATATACCGTCTCACGAGATGGATTGCAGTTATGAATGGCGGTAGGGCGCACGCCAAAAGAACGGCGGCTGTAATCGCAGGTGGCTTGACGACACTCATGAGCTTGATGACCGCCATGCAGAATATCCCCAGAAGAGGGATTGTATGGAGAAGTTTAGAGAGTGTGGGACTGTTCTGGGGACGAGATCGGATCGTGAGGGAGACACAGGCGGGGAAGCCAGAATGGGGACTCTGATGGTGTTTACTTGAAGAAATCTAGCGTTGATGGCGATATGAGGGTTGATGGTGTAAATGACGAGCGCCAATGTCGTCGCTCCCAGTGCACTGGATGCTGAAATCGCGTGGACACTGTAGTCGTGGACTTGTTAGCGATGCGCCAATATGGCCGGCAAATGACCAACGTGAGGGAGGTCATGAGCTGTCATGTCCATACACACTTCAGTTCCGCGTGACGATAATAAACCCAGAATATATACCAAACTCAATGAGAATTTCCGCAAGTCCTGCAGCTCTCTAGTGAGCTCGACAGAGAGGGGGTGCCCATCTCACGGGTCGTTCCCAACCAAGCGGGCCAGCTTGCAGAATGGCATCTGAAGGGTAAACAGTATTCATAGACTGAAACCTCACAACCGCGCACATATGTATAGAGGAGGCGAATCTAACATTAATTTAGTCAGGGAAAGCTTGAGCGGGACTGAGAAGTAGCCTGGCCCGGAAGGAGGCGTTCATGTCATCTCCTAGGAAATTCTGCATGCTGGCGGGGATGATTAGATTCGCTGAATTCTGGGTCAGAGGGAAGCTGTCATTCTAGACTCCCCAAGGCAGCTGCGCAGCGCGATTTGCTCGTCCCATACGACGCTCGAACGCACTCAATATGGTTGCTATCCAGTGAGGACAGGGACGTGTGATGAGTCAGAGCAGGGCAAATATCGGGGCAATGTAGAAAACCGGCGACGTCATCCATCTCTGGAGAAAATGCGAGGGGTCTGGACAATGCCACCCACAGGAAGGGTGCCTGCTGTGCGTCGGTGGCGCTGCCGTGACGGATTCTGTCGAATCGGATTCGTCCCATGTGACAGCAGTGGTCTCGGACACTGGAGATTACAGCAACTGGTAGCATCAGAGGCCTAGACCACCTGCAGTCCTTTGGAACGTGCGGGAAGAGTGGGACACGCGGCTGCGAGCTGCCTCTAGCGATCTCGCAGCAATTTAATGTGAGAGATTTGAATTTGACGGATCATATTCACTAACGTCTTGAACAGATATGGCACGGCTGGTCTTCAACGGCCCTGCAGGTGCAGAGCGTCGTTCTTTCGAAGTCATATGGTTGTGTGATTCATTAGTTGGGGGTAGGGGGGTTAAGAATTATCACGGCCTGGCGAAAAGTGCAAGGCGATGCCAATTAACTTGAATTGTCGGTAATTCCACTCACCTGACAGTAAGTTATGATGATATGACTCGGAGCGGCGTCGGGACCCGGAGTTGTAATCAGTGTCACGTGATTATCCGTGTTTGGCGTTTGTTTGGCTGGTAAATCTCGCGTCTTCCTCCTGCTTGTACCTTCAAGCAACTCAGACCTGGCGACGGTGACCTTCATGTCCCCAACGCTCTCACTGGTGAGCTCAACATTAACCCTAATTTTTTGTTCTAGAAAGCTTATCAGTCTGCAATTTTTTCCACAGTTAGCACTTCGCATTTACATTTTCCTCGTAATCATTAAATCAATACCCTCACCGATAATCTCAACGCGACTCTCCGCTCATGTTTCATCAGATGAATGAACCCCCCCTTCGCATAGATGAGGACAAGGACTCCCTCTTTGGCTCGCCCCCTCCATCCCCAGTCAGAGGTAGGTCACCATCCCAGGAGACCTTCGTCGCAGGAGAAGAAACACACCCCACAATCGCCATCCCTACTACGGGAGTGGGCAGAAAAAATGTGGGGACCATTGCACTTCCTGGTTCCCATATGTCATGTGCTGAACTGCCAGCCAATCTCCCAGCTTCGAGCTTGTCACTTCCCCATCCTACTTCAAGTCGTGATTCGTCGAGAATTACGCCGTCCAGCTCCACTGGAACACCTGCCTCACTCCGCATGTCAGTAGCGGTATCCCGTTCGATCCCTTCCAGGGCATCTTCTACCACTGGCAGTATCTCTTCCGTTTCCGCTTCCACCAAGAAGCGTAGAGCGTCTAAAGCAAAGTCTGCAACCCCAGCCTCGTCTGCCCCGCCCATCACCTTACCGGGACCGAATGAACCTGCTCCACCAAATCTCCTCCGTTCGCAGTCCTCATTGCTCGGTCTTGCAGGTTTGGTAGGTTGCGTTAAGCCTGCACAGTTATACGCCAACAGTCCTCAACCTGCCTCCGTCGAACAATCCCGCTCACAGTCGCCAATTCGTGGTTCGACACCAGCACATCCGATCGTGATTGATGATGACCGGGATGCTCCATACATCGGAAAGCACTCTCACAGCCAACTCCAGGTTCCACAAAATTTGGATCAACTTAATCCAGAGGCGTTGCGCTCAAATATCGCAAACGCTCTCGCAAAAGAGAAGAACATTTTTCCGGTGCTTGAGTCATTGGTCAAGCTTCTCGGCGGTGAACCGCACCTTCCCCCTTCCAATTTTCCACCTCAACCATTCGCGCGCCCCTACGGTCATGGTGTTTTTAATGTGCAATCACCTCTGCCCATATCTTTCCCCTCTGCTCCTGGCAGTTCGGGGACTCCCACCATTCCACCCCTAAAACGTCGAAAGCTCAAACACGTTCCTGCTGGGGCAATTGACTGGGATGTTCCTTTCCCCTTCGCGGCTGGGGAGGGTCCAGAGGCCTATCGTGACACTTGGGCGCGAGACAGGGCGAAGCAACTCCTAACCCAACTGTTAGAACTTGTGCAAAGTGCTACTAAGAGGGCTGCTATCAAAACCGCAAAGAGTGGAGGAAATGTTTCCGAAGGTCGGACTAGAGTCAAAAGTTCTCGGTCGTCCAGGAGTGGGTCCGTAGAGATCCAGATGGTACAGGCCAGTTCGACACGGGTAGCCTTCCACGAATCCTCACTGCGCGGCCTGAGCCCGGAAAGTACCGCAATTGGGAAACCAGAAATGGACACCCTGGAACATTTTGTTCGCTCCTTGGAAACACACATGCATCCTGGAGACGAGAAGAGGGTGCTTCCGGAATTAGAAGGCGTGGTGGAGGCAGACGATTCGGCGGTCCCCTGTGATTACGATTACTCAGGATTTGAAGAGTGGTTGTCTCAGCTCCAGCAGTTTGTACCACTCGGAACAAATACGTCTACCCCAGAGCCAGACTGGAGTACTGGCCCATCAGTCCCTCCAGGCTCTTCAACCTCAAGTTCTGTACAGGACATTCTTGTTCCAATGCAACAAGATGCTTCGGCGTCGCCGCATGCCGTACGGGATGAAGCCATTGATCCCACCTTGTTGGCTGTGTCTCAACAGGCTGTATCAATACTCCAATCGGAATCGCCGACTTCGGCATCCATGCTCGTGTCGGGCGACACAGCACTTGACGGTTCTCTGGTGCTACCCGTGCTCACACACTCTGCGCGTACATCGTTGAGTTCCACCGTAGGGCCGCTCACGCCACCTTCTGAAGCCTTTGTTGATGTCATGACCATAGCCCATCAAGACCCCATCCGTGGTATGTATATGCATCTCCTCGCGGCACGAGGCTGTACTTACACACCCTACTTTCTAGACTTTCCTACCCTTCAACCTGTCGTCGAAAAGGAGCGCAATTCACCACCCAGGGATCGGGATCAAAATGGGGCATTGTCAGCTTTTCCGACTGGGCTGACCGAGCCTCCTCGCGTCGCCATGGCACAGAAGGGAAGGGAACCAATCGATATCGGCGTCACCTCACCCGTGCTGACTGCATCGAGTCGATCCACTCCCGGCGCTGCCCCCAGTTCCAAAGGCACAATCAATAAGCGAGCGATCCTGGAGCGAGCCCGAGAACGCCGGAGACAGCTTGTAGCAGAGATCGAGCGAGCAAAGGCTGAGATATGGGAAACCAGTATCGAGAACGCGGTGTTGGTCCATTTCATGAGGGATGAATCATTGTCATCCTGAATCCGTACCAAATTTATTTTGATGAACGTCAGGTCACGTATTCTGCCATCATGCATCTCTGCGCACAAAGTGTTGAAGGTAAAATTCAACAATGCAGGGTAGAGCTTGACACAAAAACAACTCGTATTCGGTTACATAGAGGTACATACACCCACCGAGAATACCCATCATAGGTATCAGCATAGGATCGCTGACTTGAGCTTTCGCTTGGAATTGCACGACTTTCCCTTCTCTGCCTGCTCCCTGATCCTCTTCACCAACTCATCCCAGTGCTTTGCGTGCATGTCCCATGCGCTCGTTCCAAGTGCCTCAGCCACGTCGTGCTCGATAAGAAAATCCTGGATCCCCGCAGCTATTTCCTTTGCTTTCCCCCTCGCACGCCGTGCCCGATGCGCAAAACCCTCGGCAACCTCCCAAGCCACCCCTCTGGACAACTGTGCATGCGTGGTGATCGCCTCCGAGGCGTCAGACAGCCACTTGGCGCCCTTCTCCTTGATCTCCTTGGCCCGGTTCCGAGCACGCTTGTGACGCGCATGCAATGTTTCCTTGGCCGCCTCCAATGGCTCCCCGCTCTTCTCCAGGTGCATCGCGGACTGCTCGACGAACGCCGTCGTCTGTGCGAGGATTATCTTGGTCTGTCTGGATATCGCCTGAACGAGGGCGTCGAGGGCGTCCAAAATGTCCTGTAAGTCCTGGTTCACAGCCGCAAGGACAATGGAGGCACATTCCTTGACGACGCTAGGAACGGAGGTGTGCGTCAGGGCAGACGCCGCGTGCCCGGTAGTAGCCGGACCGGGATGACGGGGGGTGGTAACGCTCGTTTCTGGCACCACAGAAACGTCTTTGGGCCGGTTGTCTGGGAGGAGCACGGAACGAGGAGGTTGCAACATAAGGTCTTGGGTGAACTTTGGATTTTCCGACAGCGTTGGGGGTATCGCGCGCCGGAAAGTGGTGGGGTTGGAACGTGATAGCGTCAGCGATGTCGACTCGGCGTAAAAGACTGACACCGAGGATTCTCTGAACGATGAAGTGATGGTCATGACCGGACCCTCCAGCATCGTAGGAGAGGGGAGACGTTCCCGATAGGGCACGGGTCGTAGCATTTGCCAGAATAAGCCGGAGGTGTGGTTCGGATTGAGAGCTGCAAGGGAAGGGGAACTGATTTGCTGAAGGGAAGTCGTAACGGCAGCCCGAACAACTACTCCGAAAACTAGAGAAAGAATCGCTATGCTGAAGATTCTCATGAGTCAGCCACGAAGAACCGAGTGGCAAGGAACCCTACATCGTCAGAGCATGTGTGCCAGCCATAGTCCCCTTGGGCGTGTTATTGTCACTGGACCACAAGCGAGAAAATGCGCGATAAGCGCGTGCTGGATCTATCATGTCAATTGAATCCTTGTCGATAACCGAGGGATCATCTGGTGCTGTGATACGGAGTATCTGATGGTGTGGAATGTTGAGCATGTCCAAGGTACCCTGAGGAGAGACCATCTCAATAGCGCCCAGATCGGGAAGCTCGCTAGAATATGACGGTGTAGCTAGAACTGGTAGATGTAGCACGTGTTCGGGGAGACGAAGTGGGCGACAAGGTTGGAAGACGACGGCAAGGGGACGAACGCCTGAAAAGTCCATCAGAGCAAGCTGCGCGTGGTTGCAGTCAGTTCACTGTTGGAAAGAAAACCAAACCTACATCATTAGCTGTGCTATACGGCTCAAGGGTCCTGTCGAGCACAGTAATAACACGGGGGAAGGTATGGATGTGCTCAAAGGAACCAGGTACAATTAGCTGACGCGTGGATCCTTGCAGATAGTCGAGGTTGGGGGAAATGGTAAGACCAGCACCACGTGCGACTTTCTGCAAGAGTCTGTCGACTATAGACCACTTGAAAATGGTGGAGGGCCCGTAGAGGAAGATTTTGAGTTCGGGTCCGGATGGAGACGGGTCTATTGTTGCCTGCGGCTCAGACGAGGACATCTGTGAAGCGGAGAGCGTCTCCTCATCCTCAGCTTGGCGCAGGTTTGGAGGACCGTCTGAATCAGTGGGAGAGGAGGAATTATCGGAATTGCGTTGAATTTCTTCGTAAGATGTGCTAAGCGGCTCTCTACTAGTGATAGGGTCCGGAAAGGATAAACGAAGATCACGGGACGGATTGTGGACGGTAGAAGCATGGAGGGAACTTGAGCGCGACGAGCTGAGAGTGCTGACCATGCTTTGATCAAGACCCTCTTTGACGCGTAGCTCCTCGGGTGAGGTCTCTTGGGTATGATCCAAGTCAAAATTGGCAGGGTGTTGGGAAAGGGACTGCACGTGGGGATTGGGCGCAAGGACGTCATTTGGCATGCCCTCGTCGGCGCTGTCGTCAATTAGGCCTTCCCAGGCATCGACGTCTCCGTCACGAGAGCTGCCGTAGCTCAGAGAGGACCGTCTTGACCTAGAGCGAGAGCGATCCTCATGATCTGTCTCTCTGGAAGAGTAGATGGAGTCATTGTCATCCGAGTCCTTGTCTGTACTGGCGATGTCGAGCCAGTCGGAGTCCGAATGTGTTTCAGGTTCTGAAGGAGCAGAAATATCAGTAGCAATGGACATTGGTGATGTGTCTGGTGAACGATGCAATGAAAGGGGTCCACGGGCGAGCGGGTTTATGTAGCCACCTTCTTTGGTTCTGTTTGACCCTCCTTACGGCCCGTCTACAGCCAGCCTGCCAAACGGGGCTACTCAGTCCTCCGACTCTGCCTAGAACCACGACGACGAGATGGGTGTGCTATCACTGACCAACATGCCCCAGGACATCCTCATCCTCATATGCCTCCACCTGTCGGTTGAGGACCTGCTTGCTTTAATGCAGGTGATTCGTGTGATACCCTCTTGATCACACGCTGAATGGACACGCAGACCTGTCGTGTCATGCACGCACTTGGGTCGTTGGATTATTTGTGGCGCAGGCTTCTTTCCGATTGGGACATTCCTCTGGATCTCTCCTTGAACACCTCCCCTGCTTCCTACCCGAGTAATATTCTGCGTGGGGCCGCTGTCAGAGCCTTGAAGCTGGACAACAGATGGAGAGACCCTCGCCTTGAGATTCATGATGCTCAGCCCATTATCTCGCGGGACTTTTCCTTTGTCGATGGCATGCGTCTTCTCCCGGGTGGCCGTTGGCTTGTTACACTCCAGTATGAACAGAGTGCGAGGACACACCTTATGCTTTGGTCCATTGAGGACTTGAACAATCATCACTCGATGTTCAAAGTAACCATCGTCGGTCGGGCCCGTTCCCTGCAAGCCTACCATCACCATGAGTTGGGCCAAGTCACGATTGGTATTGTCTTTGCGCGTGGCGGCGACGAGTAAGTAACAGTCATCGGTCGAAAGATCAATAGTTGATGCTCCCAGATCCATTCGCGTGTATAATGTTTTTCTACAGGGCGAAACCTTAACGCGCCACTCTTTGGTATTTGAGGCCACGTCAAATGAACTCTATCCCAAGGGTCGGCTAGTAGGGTTGAAGATAAACGGAGACATCATGATTGCGGTTTTCACTCCTCTGCCATCATCATCGGAACACGAAAGTCGGATTGTGTGTGTAAACCTGGTTTCAAGGGCCACTGCCGTTCTCGAGTGTCCAGATTGGGTGCGTTAGAGAATTACTTCTTTTAGAGGACGCTACACTCATGGATGAGGTAGTCCTTTGCATGGAGCGGCCTTGCAATCTTCCGCCGACATTTCGCTGTCGTAACGGCACCTCAACACACGACTGCTAACATTTCTTTCTATGAGTTGCCAACCATCGTTCTTGGCCGCCAAAGGAGTCTTTCCCCACGCACGCCATACTGGCCAGAATCATCGGTTATCAAATGTTCACCAATAGCCAGTACATCGTGGAGCTCAGACGCCCCGCTGGACTTTGAGTTATCCGATGGCGTACCCATAAATACCACGGAGGGCTGTTTTTTCACCATGATCGCACGTCCGAAACACAACACTCGCAGCGTGGATTTCAGCAAATTAGGATTTGGTCTCCTTCACGTCTCATTTGATGGGAGCAATACCGAATGTGCCCACACCCACATACCCTGCCGGTTTATCCCGTCTACTGGCCAAATTCGGGTGTCCTCGTCCGGCCGGCGAGCGGTCTGGCTCGACTTGAACCCGGACACGTATGGATGTACGCTTGTGAAGTTTGCTTTGGGAAGGAGAAGCAAAAAAGAGCCGGGGTATCGCATCTCTACATTGATGCCATCGTTCTCGGGCCTGCCGTTTAACCCCCAGGATATGCACTCCTTTGTGTTTGACGAAATCTCGTGTAGGATGGCTGTCGCTCTGCCGTCTGGGGGGTTGTACATCTTGTGCTGCTAGTAATTGACCCCTATCGTATCCAAGTCAGGCACGTGAGCGGAAAGTGACTCAGTACGACTTCATCGTGATCTGCATCGTCCACGTTCGATTCCGTCAACGCGTCCAAGCTTTGTCGCTCTGCTCTTGGTGAGGTCACAGAACACCCGATAGCTCTCAAATCCCGCGTCCTCTTCCGTCCTGTCGCCCCCAATCCAATTGTCGTGCCCGTGATCGATTTGGGACGTGTCTCGTCCGACCATCGACATCCACGAAACATTTTCACGATGGAGCAGGAAATCGACCGCTTTGTACAGGCGATACTCATTGCAGTCGATCCATCCCAGCTCGCACTTCATCAGCAGGCCCTCGAGTACCTCTCTAACGTACAGCAAAATGTCCACGAAACTTGGCGTCTCGCTTTGACGGTATTCGTCGAGACGGACGCTCAGGGACAAGGTCGTAAGTATCCTCCTCAAGCTCGATTCTCTGCCTTACGCATGTTGGACGAGTTTTTCGACAACCGGTAAGCGCACATCGTTGTTTGGCACTTGTACACTGGTTATCCCTACACGATGACATAGGTTTGAACTACTGGACGACGACACGTTCCGAACGGTTCAACAGTCCGTTATATCTTATATACAATCTGAGTATGTTTATGGTCCTGCAGAATCTACGGCAACATGTATGTGCTTCCTTGACCTCCCCTCCCTCCCCTCTAAACTTGACCTTTTCTTCAGTCTTACGCAACAAATTCTCGCATACACTTACATTGTTTTTTCTCTGTACCTACGTGGAGCAGTGGCCCACCTTCTTTACCGACCTTTTCTCTCTACTCCGTGTGGCCGAGTCGAGCTCCCAGCCAAAATTCAACCGCCACGTGTCTCTGCTTCTATTCCACCTCATCCTTGAGATATCCGGGGAGGTTGCGGATCAAACCATCAAGTCCGCACGGACGTTCAATCCCGTTCGTCATACACGAGATGCCCGCGTAAGAGACGCAGTACGAGAACGTGATGCTTCCCTCATTAATGAGGCCGTTCTAACCATCATCGCGGACGGGGCCGAGCGCATGGCGATATTACGCAAGTCAGATGATACGGACTCGAAAACCCTGGCCGATTTGGTCGAAGTAGTTGATTGGGGTGTGCGGACGTTTGGATCTTACGTTGGTACGTGCCTAATTGAGCCCCATTCAGAGAGACCAAGTTTTCACTGTGGATAGGTTGGATCGATATCAACTTGACTGTGACACCTACCTCAGTCCCCTTGCTTTTCACTCTGCTTTCCGATCCATCACTACCTATTCGATTGGCAACATCCGCTGCATTGCTCCGTATTGTCTCCAAGGGCTTGAAGGAGCCAGAGGACAAGTTGCATTTGATAAAAGTGCTTTCACTAGGGCAGGTTATCAATGCTCTGGAGGCAAAAACGCGCCAACAACAGATGCAACGGGGTTCAGATGAGGATGAAGGAGAAGAGTCGTATCGCGAAGCCCTTGGAAAACTCCTCAATACATTAGGCTTAGAGATCATGAAACTGATCGATGTACGTACTTCTATTCCATTTGAATCTTGGCGTATCTCATGCAATCTCCCAGGACTGCGCAAAGCCGGAAGTCGTAACGGAAGCCAAGCAATTGCACAATCAAGTCCTACCTGTCATGTTGTGCTTCATGGCCGACGAATATGACGATACTTGTTCGACGGTGTTTCCCCTACTGCAGACTATACTCGCTAATGTGTGTCACTCCTTGCGTCTGGTTGATCTTCAACTGACTTGAGAGTAGTTCAAGAGGACCAGGAAGGTGTCTTCAGACCCACTGGATGATGCTACCAGGTCTTTCCTTAGTTCACTACTGGACGTCATTCTGCAAAAAATGAGATGGCAAATAGATGATGATCCTGCCGATCTGGACGAGGATGACGTTGTGGCTTTTGAGGGCCTTCGAAAGGTAGTGCTCTTGTGCCATTCCCCCCGCAGTTGCTAATTTGCAGGAAAGGACCTGAGGACATTTATGGATTCTACCTTGACCATAGAACCCGATCTTGTCACTACGGCCGTTCGTCCACTAGTGCTTGCAACGTTCTCGGCATATAGGAGTGGTGTGCACGTGGAATGGAACGATGCGGAACTGGCTGTCTACTTTGTATACTTCTTTGGAGAGATCAGCAAAAGTGCGTAACATAAACCCTTTGACATCAGCATGCTCACATTCCTCAGGTGGTGGGAAGGGTCGCGCAGCGTTCTGCTCAGCGCCCGCAATACCTAAAGATAAAAAAAGAGAAGTCGACTACTCTGACTTTCCTCTCACCCCCCTCGGCGAGATTTTGTTGGCACTTGTACAGTCTAGGATCTCAGAGTATCCACACCGCACTGTTATCATGCAATTTTTCGAGACCGTAGCCAGATATGGCGACTTCTTCAAAATCCGGAAAGATTGCATTATGCCAACGATGGAAGCTTTCATTAGTAGTCGGTAGGTGGCATGATAACTATTTCGGGCCCCGCTGCTCAGATCTTGCAAAGAGGACTTCACAATTCAGATGAATCCGTTCGGTCACGGCTGTTCTACCTATTCTATAGATTCATCAGGGAAGCCAGGAATGACATCTCACCCGACCTCGCAATTAGCCTGCTCGGGACCATCAGGGATCTGTTGGTCATTCAAATCGAAGTGCCGAAGGTTGAAAGTCCAGAGGATGATCCGCTCGCGGAGGCCATCAAGAACCCCGGAATATTCGATTCGCAGTTGTACATCTTCGAGACCGTCGGTGTTCTTGTCTCCTTGTTGTCCAAGGTGCCAGAGCAACAGGCTAGTCTGCTTGTGTCGATCGTCACCCCTCTATTAGAGGACTTGTCGACCGGTATTTCTGCGGCCAAGGGGGACAAAGACGTGATACCTATTCTGCGCATTCATCACACCATCATGGCGCTTGGTAGCATCGCGAAGGGTTTCCCGGATTATCCATCCCCTGTCCCACAAGGCTACACCTTTGCCCCCTTGGAAGTCTTCCGACAAGCCGCGCAGGGCATTCTTCTTTCGCTGGAGGCTATGAATACCATCAAGTGCGTGCGAGACGCGGTAAACACATCCCCAAGTCTTCGTAGACTCCTTCGGCTGATCCTGTTTTAGACCCGACACGCGTTCGGTCGAATCATAGCAACTACAGGGTCAAATGCAACACACCTGATCCCCCCACTGATGACCAATCTTCTTGTACATTTTGAGCCGTCGGAACTCGTTGACTTTATGAATTTCATCGGGCTGCTGATCCATAAGCTCCAGGCGAGTCCACACTTTCCAAACACAAGCCCGACGTTCTCAAATATTTACACTGCAGAAGGACATGTTTGATGTCCTGGATGAGCTCCTAGGACCACTCAATGCTCACATTTTCCAGACCCTCTCCCAGCCAGCTTCGGGCACCGATGACAGTCTAGCCCATGCTGATACAAAACGTTCATACCTAACGCTCCTCACCAATGTCATATCGTCTGACCTTCATGACGTATTCATTTCAGAGCGTAAGGATATCATTGTCATCGCTCGCTGATGCGCCTCACCTGTTTTCATAGGAAATAAAAATTCATTGGAGTCCGTCCTCGAGAACGTTTGTCGTTTCGCACAGGATCTGTCTGACCCGAACAGCCAAAAATCTGCGTTCGCTTTCTTCGGACGTTGCGTACAAGTTTGGTGTAACCCCCAGCCATCGCCAACTGATGGGAATGCACCCCCATCACAAGCTTTGCCTGGATTCGAGCGCTTCGTTTATGAACGCTTGGTTCCTGCGGCCTTTGCGGTGTTGTCCTTACCCCAATTCAACCCCAAAGACGGACAAATGCTTATGGTGAGTGAAAGAGATCCGTACGGAGTCTGGGTTCTAACACGTTCATTCGAGGTGCTACTGGAGATAGCTAATTTCCTGCAGATGGTGTCCAAAACTAGGGGCACAGAAGCGCAAGACTATTTCGTAACCGTGTTTTTGCCCTCGCAAAATTGGCCGCCAGATACGGCATTGGAGTTCACTACAAAGTTGAGGGATTTGGACAGCAAAGGGTTCCGAAAGTACTTTTCTGAGTTCGTGAAAGCATCTCGATCTCAGGGCGTGTCGTAGCATAATATAATGTACCTAATGCGAGGTTAGCTGAGATAATCCACATACTCAATGTTGGGGTTGTTTGGCAAAGGCTTTGGAATCTAACAAGAGCAAATAAATGATCCTAATTCATGCATTAAGGAACCAATGGCACAGAATATCGTCAGTTATTGAGGGATGGCATCAAGTAGGTTCTTTACCTCAGAGAGTTGTTTGTGGCCTGACAGGTTGACATGGAGCTCGCCGCGCCACCAAGCCTAAAATTGTGGGTACTCATATCTTCCTCAATGCACCACGCCCTGACCTACTCGCCTACACAGAAAGCCCCGCGGAAGGTACGCCTCCACTCAGCCGACAGCGAGGGCTCATAATTGAGAAGCTGCAGCACGAAGCTGAGGTATCTCCAGAGGAAACATGGAATCGCCTATCGAAAAATATACGCGAGATCCATAACCACAACGCATCCAAGCTCTCTTTCGAAGAGAATTATCGCTACGCGTATAACATGGTCCTCTACAAGAGCGGCTCAATGCTCTACAAGGGAGTTTGTCAGCTCGTGACAGAGAACATCGAACGGCTCGCCAACGAGGAGATCGTGCCCACCTTTCCCAGCCGTGCCAGTAGCGACCCGATGCAGCAAGGCCAGGAAGCTGAGCTGTTACTGCGTGCACTGAGACGCGTGTGGGATGATCATACCAGGAACATGTCGAAATTGCGGGACATTCTCAAGTACATGGTACCTCCGTTCTTAATGTGTCCAAACGTATTGAGCTCCTCACGCATCTCAGGATCGCGTGTACACGAAATCGAACGATGTGCCTGAAATATGGGATGCAGGTTTAGAGATTTTCTTGAAGTGTATCATTCGGCCCCCGATACAGGATCACGTCGTTTCCGCCGTTCTGACTCTGATTCAGATTGAACGAGATGGCTCCGTGATCAGTCGTTCGGCTGTCAAGGAGTGCGTGGATGTGCTCCTCCAGCTCGTGGTGGATCAAGAGGGGAAGACGGTCTACAAAAGGGACCTCGAACCAGCAATTCTATCCGCTAGCGAAGCCTTTTACGAGTCTGAAGCCCAGCGACTAGTGGCCACATGTGACGCCCCAGAGTATCTGCGGAGAGTCAGTCTCATGTTTGCAGGACCCATCACCTCGCTGATATCGTGTAGGCGGAGAATCGATTCGTGTCCGAAACATCGCGAACGCATCATTACCTCTATTCCCAAACTGGTCCCCCGTTGCTGAGGACGCTTGAGCGGTACATTTTGACGCAGAACCTGTCGACTGTCATCAACATGTCCAACTCGGGACTCGACTCGATGATCGATCTGGATAAGGTAGAGGATCTTAATCGCCTTTATCGACTCTTCACGATGGTTCCCACTGGCCTTCCAACGCTGAGGCGGTCCCTCAAAGATTCGATTCTACGCAGGGGCAAGGACATCAACCAGTCATCTCTTGCCATCGATGCTGGAGAAGACGTTGATCAGCTAGATGCCGATGAGGCTGACACAACCGTGACCGTGTCAAAGGGAAAAGGAAAGGGGAAAGCCCGTGCTCAGGGCCCACCTCCAACTTTAACGTCGGCGCTGAAATGGGTGCAAGATGTTCTTGACCTCAAAGATAGGTTTGACCGACTATGGAAGCTAGCATTTGGAAGTAATCGAGAGGTGGAGAGCGCGTTGAACGAGGTATTTACGCACGGATCGACTTTTCTTGTGTTAATATGGCATCCATAGGCCTTTGAGGATTTCGTCAATCTGAACGAGAAGGCTCCCGAGTTTATCTCGCTGTTCATCGACGAAAATCTAAAGAAAGGTCTTAAAGGCGTAAGTCGACGTTGGGCTTTTATGATCTGTTGTTACTCACCATTATGATGCAGAAAACAGACTTCGAGGTTGACTTGGTGCTGGACAAGACGATTACGGTCTTCAGATATATTACTGAAAAGGATGCGTTCGAGCGCTACTATAAGAATCACCTGGCCAAGCGTCTGCTTTATGGTAGATCTGTTTCCGATGATGCCGAGCGTGGCATGCTGGCGAAGCTCAAAGTCGAGTGTGGTTACCAATTTACGCAAAAGCTAGAGGGTATGTTCAACGACATGAGGATTTCTGCCGAGACCATGCAAGGCTACCGACAACACCTCCAAAACATACCGGTGAGTGAAGCAAATTTTCAAAGCCTGAGGGAAGACTCAGTCATTCCTTCAGCCTCCCGAGTCTGAAATATCTGTGACAGTCATGACCTCGACATTCTGGCCCATGTCACATACGGCATCCACCTACGTCCTTCCCGAGACCCTTTCCAGATCTTGCAAGTCCTTCGAGCACTACTACCTGACTCGTCACTCGGGTCGAAGGTTAACATGGCAACCGTCTCTCGGTAATGCTGATGTCCGCGTGCAGTTCAAAGCCCGGAAGCATGATCTCAACGTGTCAACGTTTGCCCTGATCATTCTCCTCCTCTTCGAGGACGTGGAGGATGATAGCCTCCTAACGTATGGGGTGTGTGTGGTAGCTCCTTTGAGGTAGGATCTGCGCTGACGCCCTGCCTGGTCATCAGGAAGTCAAGTCCACGACGTCGATACCAGAGAACGAGCTACAACGCCATCTGCAATCGCTCGCCTGTGCCAAGTACAAAATTCTAAAGAAACACCCGCCGGGCCGGGACGTCAACCCCCAAGATTCGTTTTCTTTCAACAGTGGTTTCACGTGCCCGATGCAAAAAATCAAGATTGGGACCGTGTCTGCAAAGGTGGAGAGTACAGAGGAACGGAAGGAGACGCGGGAGAGGATTGATGAGGAGCGGCAATATCAAACGGAGGTAGGAGCGTTTCTGGGCTGGTCAGCGCGGTACGTTATCTGACTGTGACCTGATTCTTAGGCCTGCATTGTCCGAGTCATGAAGGACCGAAAGCACATGACCCACAATGACCTTATCAATGAAGTTACCCGACAGCTGGCGTCGCGCTTCCAGCCTAACCCGCAGGATATTAAAAAGAGAATCGAAACGCTAATAGACGTGAGTCTTCACGGTCTGTTGTGACACATTCCATGTTGACTTGTAGTTTAGCGAGAATATCTGGAGCGTTGTGATGACCGCAAATCATATAAATACCTGGTAAGTCGCTGGCCCGTTCCCAAGTGTACTATATGGCTTACTCTGACGCCTCGTATAAAGGCATGATCTCAGTCAACCTCTCCCTGGTTTCTTTTTAGTCTCAGAGTTAGAGTAATAAAGTTATCATAGAGTCAAAACTCTTTCATGCCATAAGGACAGGGAAAAATTTATGATTGACTACATATCAAAGCTTGACATGACATGTAGGCTCAGAAGACATTCACAGTGGACTGCGACATCCTCCAAGACTTGGATGACCTGGGGTAATTAATTTGGGCTATCAAACGGGATATTCCCGCACTCCGGTAACAACTGGTGATGGCAAGTGAACTCGACCGCCCAGCCTCGGCTCGCCGCCCGACTAGCTCAAAGTACACCTCTGCCCAACAGCTTTGCCACCTGGACTATCGTGCAACATGAGCAAGAGTCTGTCTTCTGGAGAATGACGCATACTCTTCACTGACCCTCAAAGGGCCAGCTCCGTAAGTCTCATCGATTGCTAATCAGATGGGGATTTTGCGCAACATCGGGGACGCAACCACCACATCCTCGACATCATCGATGGTCGCAAGTCAGGAACCGTCTCCACGACGTTCCACTTCCGTCGCACTACGTTGAGAGGTGAGTCCAATGCCGGCGGTAACCCACGAAATTCCCACTAACCTTCCGCAAAGCACGAAACATCAGACAACGGCCTCGTGGCCTGATAATGTCAATTGTAAGAACGTCGTGAATGGCGGAGCCGACCTACCAGTTCGTAGCCACACCGAAGGGGTTTCCCAAACCAAAGAAGATAAGACGTTGCATGTCAGGTATATATACTGACTCGCTGCACCTTAGGGCCGGTCTTTCCCACGGCCAAACAAGGCAATCGCAGAAATAGAAATATTAAATATCTGGATATCTTCTAGACTATCTAGTAAGTCCACCATTTTATAGCTCATCTCTCTTGCGGTCTCCAGACCCATGGAATACATCCGTGAGTTCTATTATTGAGGAGGTTGAGTAAGGACTCTCCCAGAAGGTAGTATCGGGCCTTACTTCTGCGCATGTCTGAGTTGAGCTCCACGGGGAGAATAACGGTGTATTCAATATACAAGTCGCCGTGCCCCGACTGTTGGAACAGGGGCATGCCCTCCCCCTCCACCATCTGCACGTAGCCTGAAGAGAACGTGTCAGCAATGTGCAAAAACGTCGTTCAGAGTACTCACCAGGCTGTGTGACACCTGCACGATCAATTTCTACTACGTGCCCATCAAGGTGCGTGATATTACGCCGGAAGCCTAGCAGGGCCTATCAGAAACGTGTGGTGTTAGTACATTCTGACCAGAAGGACTCAATGCATACCTCATCGACGCCAATCGTCTCTCGCCAGTAGAGCGTACCCTCCTTCCTTCGCCAACCACCCTCCTCTTTCTTGCTACGCACACGCAGAATAATATCGCCGGGTTCCCAGTCAGGGCTCTCG
>JBBPJV010000276.1:0-29971 GCA_038088915.1 Sutorius aff. eximius
ATAATACGACCGATCGTCTCGAGATGTTCACATACGGCTTGATAGATCATGAACCTTGGAGCCACAAACTTCAGATAAGAAGCATCAGGACCGTGAGGGATATACAAGAAAAGGGACTGGGTACCTTGGCCGCGGCGATCAGGGCATTCTTCCAGTCGCTGGTCCGCAACGTTGATTTCACCCACTCTCTCAACAATGGTAGGTGTGACATATACATTATCACTTCATTCTGTCTGCCTGTGTCCGATACTGCGTCGCTGGAAAGACATCGGCGGGTAAAATCTACGGAGAATTGTCGAGTACGTGACGATCAAGCCAGGGAATGATAGACTCACCAGAAATCCACTCGGCCGTGAGTTCCCTATCGTGGACCTCACGAATGGTATTTACCATGTCAAGGAGGGACTCGCCTCCTTCTTTGATATGATCTGCGGCGAATAGAGCTTCACACAGACGCTGTCGAGCCACGATATGGAAATCATCAAACTTCCAACCAGATACCTGAAAAAAAAAAGATTTGTTTATAGGTCGCGAGAGACTCTGGTCGATGCTTACCAGTGAGATTACAGGAAGTGATTGGCTTGGATCGTGTCGCATTTGTGCGTGTGCACGCTCGAACAATCGTATTGCGCCTTCATAGTTCCCATTCTCCATGTGTGATTTTCCAACAAGAAAGTACATGTATGCCTACTAAAAATATCAATGGTGATGTTGCAATGTCTCTGAATGCCGTGCACGTACTTGGACGAAGTAGCAAACCGAGTTGAATGAAACAGTAGCGATGAGGTCATCGAGACGAGATATCGCGTCGTCGTGTTCACCGGCCATGAATACGATGACGGCCTGAGAAGCACAGGCAGGTGAGTGACAAACAAACTCGATTCTGGAAGGGAAACGCACTTTGATGAGGAGAAGAAATGAGGCATGCATCGGAAAGTGGTGGTGAGCGATGTCGCATGCCCGATACGCTGCACGTTTTTTCCCATTGCCGACAAGCGCAACGCTTTTTGAAATATAACCGATCAGGGAGGGTTTGGTTTCGATAGACTTGGTATAAATTAGTGTCGGGTGAGTGTGCAGGAGAGGAAGAGTACCTTTTGAGCATCCTCAAGGGCTGCATCGTAATTTTGCAAGCGGGCTCGAACGAGAGCGCGAATAGAGAATGCATGATGGTTTGTGTCTTGAGAGCGAGTGATCGTCTGGGTCAAAGTGGCATCGGCAGCGGTAAGCTGATCGTTGCGCCATGAATCGAGAGTAGCGTCGTCGATCTGGATCCCTGGTTCCTGCAGTGTTCGGTGTGGGCAAGCGAGAGGATCAACAACCCAGTCGAGATAGGTCAGATACGTTAAACTGTCCAAATGATCCCCGGTACTTACGGTGATGCGGGACAGATGTTCCACAGAAATTTTTCCCTCTTCTACACCACTTGCGATATAGTTGTCGTCTGGAGAGAATGCAATTGAGTATATCTTTCTGGTGCGCCGGATAGTAAGACTGAGTTGGGTGCGTGTCGACGTGTCCCAAAAGGTGACGGTACGGTCAAGAGCACATGCGAGGAATTTCCCGCAATGCGTTAGGGCAAGGCAATCGCAGCGGGCTTGCCATTCCACGACCAGAGTCCCAGTAGATGAATCGACCTGCTTTATTTTACCAGCGGATGCGATCAAGAGTTGATCATTTGACCAGCAGAGCCCTCTGTTGGGCGACGAAGACACTCCCACATTGACTTTTACAAGCAAGTGGCCATCGTTGCTGTCGTAGACTCGGACATTGTTGCGAGTGCCCGTTGCAATCCGATCGCCTTGTGGTGAGTATTTCGCTGCTATCACCCAATTCTCGTGGTCGAGTCGAAAGACTCTTCTGCAAGTTGCAACGTCCCAGACGATTGCTGTGCGGTTATCCGATCCAACGACGAGTTGAGTCGAGTCGGGCGAAAAATCGAGTGCGAAGATGAAGCTGCCACCTTCGCGCGAAAAGTGCTGTTCGTATGTGTTTGCGTCCCAGATGAACACCTCCCCAGGGCCACATGTCCCCGCCGTTATCCACCTGCCATCCTTTGACATAGCGAGACAACCAACAATCCCCTTCGTTGACACTGTTGCGACTTGTCTCCCGTCTTGCACTCGCCAAACTTGAACCTCATCATCACCGCCACAGACGAGATGCTCGCCATTCGCTGAGAACACCACTGCGTTTGTCCTGGTATCGGCATCGATTTCGGTCAACGTGGGATGCTCTTGACCATCGTTCAAGATCAACAGCCAACCCCATATTGCGAGGACGCACCGGTCATCATCGACGCCATCCTCACCAACACAAAATAAAGTGAAGAAAGTGTTTGAACAGGCTGCCACTGGTGGGTATCCCTTGTCGCATTGTGTACACGTTATTAATGTTGACCCTTGATATAGACCTACACACTCACGCTCTATTACTTCATGTTGTAGGCGCTCACTCACACCTCACTCACCTGCAGCGACGCAGACGAGACGTAGTTCCTCCAAAGAATTGTCGGGTCATCCTCTACCTGCAGGACACGACCGTAATCGCGAAGACATAACCCTTGCTGCCTCCTCCTCACGCCAAACATCATGAGGATTGGCTACCAAGCCACGTGCTCTTCGGACCGAGTGGACAAGGTTAGTAAGGTGAATTTGCCATAGCAAGGCCCTAATCTAAGGTCACGTGTTGATTCAACCGAGCGGAGTGTGAAAGTAGGTCGCTTGGCACAACCCCTTGCTATGACGAATCTACCCGCTATGGCGAATCTGCCCCCCAATGAATGGCTCACCTAGACTTCCTCCATGCGCTACACCCCAGATTACCCACGCAATGGGATAGAATTGGCCGCACGATTTCTCAGGAAGCAAATCCATTTCGGTCTAGCCCAGCAACACGAACTGACAAGAAAGAACCGCGCTTACACCTAGTCACAGTGGTGAACCGTGGGGACATACATTTGTTTACTCTTGCCCGTTGGACTATGTCTTCTTTGAGAAAGCTATCAACAGGCGACCCGCCCGTGCGAGCTATCGAGCCGCGAGACGGGCTTGAACCGGGTGAAGCCGACGATGCGCATGGAGCGAGCAATTGTGGCGCCAAACGATATCTGATCATTGATTACGTTCAGCATTACAGTAACCTCGCCTCGCTCGAGTTGATGAGAAAACGTCCATGTCGTGTTAAAGTTTATATGAAATGCTACAAGTACTGTATATACTATGCAGCTGCAGGCAAGTTATCCAACTTGGCTTTACCATCCCTGATCCACTCTCCCCTCACCAACTTCTCCCGCTCTGCATAGTACTGCCTACACACCAGCTTGATCGGTCCCTCATTGACCCCCGCCACTGCACTAATCTCCCGTGCAAGCTTTGGCTTGCCCAACAGCAAGCACGTAAAGTATATCACACCACCCGCAATAGACATGGGACTCCTCCCATCTGCAATGCCGTGCTGGCGTGCGAGAATGATAATGTCCGAGCAGATGGTTTGTACCATGACTGGTAAATCAAGATGGTTACAATACCGGACGAGAAGTGTCTCTGGTCCAGTAGGTGGCCGAGCGCAATTGTTCCTCTGCGCAGCAGCGCCAAGGGAGAGATCAAATGCTTTCTCCAGTGCCTTGAAGCACTGCCCGAGCGTCTTTTTCGACACGCGGGTTAAGTTACATATCTCTTTAAACGTCCGAGGGACGTTTGCCTGGCGACAGGAAATAAAGATACATGCAGCGACGACAGCCTCGACAGGCTTGCCATGAAGAAATTTTTCTTCGTCCAATCGCTTATAAAGCTGCTTAGCGATGTCGCTGATGATCTTGGGCAACGAGAACTGATCACACCCGCTCCTGATGTTGCACAACAGTGAGGAGATTGCATCCCGAGCAAGAGCCCTGGGAGCGCGAGATAGCACGCTCTAACTCCCGTGCAACACCAGATCCACCGTCATAAACGCTGATGATAGTGTCAAGTTCCTGCGTGCCCTCGAATAGGGGCTCAAGTGCGGCACCAACACGAGAAGGATCATCTCCCTCGTCGTCTGTGAACGTCTGTGACAAAAGGCATCACATCCAGCACTAGGAATGAAAATGTACGACTTACCCTCCACTCGATCCATGTATCTATAATATGGTCAGCCAGTACGAGACCGCAGCCCCCCCACACAAGATCCCCACTCGAATAGTCCTCGACGATGTTGGGGACAGGATCTTGAGACGGACGGCCAGGTCTAGACCGCATGTGGGTTCCTCGACTGTCAGCACATCGGCAGCGAGAGGGAATGATTGGAAGAACGCCGTGATGGACAGCAAAGATGCACAAGCAATGATGTGAGTGGCTTAAAAGCGAACAGCAGGGATCCGACTTTCAGTCAATGCGAGGCCTGCTCGCAGGCTATTGAAATATGGGACAGCGGGGTGTGCTTTCAAGAACGCAGCTGCAGGAGTGCGGTGAAAGCTCGCTGGAGACGAGTCCTGGTTCGAGCAGATATCATAGGAGAGGCAGAAAGTGATGATTTCAGGAATGTGATTGCAAAGAGCTGTGTTTAGAGATAGCGACTACCACTGCCAGGTGATTCAGGACAAGAGCGTCTTGGCTTCCGTCCTCTCGTCGGCCTCCTCAAATGTGCTATCGCTGACTAAGCGAAACATATGTCTCAAATTACATAATCCCGCGTCACCATACTATGACGTTATAAAACTCTGCGACATGACACAATAGCGTCGAAAGTGATATCAAGTACTACATCGATGACGACTCGGATGCGATCAGTAAGTGATCGTGGACATCGAGTGCCATCGCGATGATGAGTCACAGAGGTGGTTTCGCCATCGCATAGCTTTGGCCGATTCGCAAGTATATCCGCTTTTTTCGCCAGGCAATTGCAACAGTGAGATAGCTTTGATTCAACAGTCTCAAGGCAAAGCTGAAGAACGGTTGGGCGTATCTAAGGGTAACGGAGGGGTTGGTTATTACACCCGGACAGCGTTTCGATGGGCTGGCAAGGTACGTGGAACTCACCTCGCGTGTTCAACTTTTACTGTGCTTCTCCCCCATTTGGAAGAGCTGTCCATGATCGAATGTTGATAGGCACCGGCCAGGAACGTGATAAACTGCTTCTGAGCTTTATATGGTGCGGTGACCCGGATCGACGGAGTCAGAATGAGTCATGAACTCTTCAATTTTGGAAGGCGACAGGCCTTACGTTCTATTCCAGCTGCCAGGTGATATCCCTTGATCTGTCTGATACTAGATTCTCGAAAAAATCAGCAAGCCCGGTATGTATCTAACTGGTTGCTTTGTGGGCTCAGCCAGATCTTGGTCCGTTCATGCCATGTAAGCACAAACACAAGCACGTGAAATTGAGGTGCGACTGTCGTTTACTCGCCAACTGATCACTTGTGGTTGACGGAATGCCATCTGTTACCGCATAAACTAGAGCGGTAATTACGTGTCACACCAAATCAGGCCCATAACAATCATCGCGGGTGCGAAGTTGTCTCCGATATCAAAACTGTAGCCAGATGCATTTGATCCGTCAGGAGTCAGGATGAACACTATAAAAGCGCTCACCCTCAGATGTCCACTCACCGGTAAAAACATGTCTGAAACAAAGGTAAAAGCGCTCCGGGAGGCCCTCACCGATCGCGACCCGTTTTGCAGGGGCGTCTGCTCCATTCCGGCACACCAGCTCCTACTCTACTATGCTGAGGAGACAGGTTTTCGGTAAGGAAGCATGCTTTCCTTACTGCGATGACGTAGAGATGCTGACCCGGTGCGGCACGCAGCCGACTTGATCTTGCGCATTCCACTACCGAGGGGCTCGAGACCCTCTTTCAGGCATGCCAACCAGCATCCTTCGGCTTTAACAACCAAGATGTCTTGGACGAGACCTACAGGAAGGCCAGAAAAATGGATCTCGATGCCTTTGGCACCCTCTTTGATCCACGCAATCTTGGCATTCAGGACGTCATCGAGAGGGATCTGCTTGCGACAGGTCAGACCGTCGAACTCGAACTGTCCAAGCTGAATGTCTATGGTGAATCCTCCCTGAGCGATCTACCCCTGAATCAATCGTGTACTAACCGAACTTCAGGAAAGGATGGGTTCTTTAAAGCTCACCAAGACACCCCTCGTGCGGACAGCATGTTCGGCTCCTTGGTGGTCGTCTTCCCCGCAGCTCACGTGGGTGGCCAGCTCGCATTGAATCTTGGCGGCCAGGAGTGGACCATAGATTTTGCGGAGCAATTTGTGACAGCCACTGAACCATCTATTTGTTTCGTGGCCTTCTTCAGCGACGTCGAACACCAAGTTCTCCCCGTTACCTCCGGATATCGGGTCACCCTGACGTACAATCTCCACTTCCATGCCCAGGATAACACTTCTCGCCCACTCTCCAGCCCATTTTACGATAAGCTGAAGGCGAGGTTGATCGAGCTCGCCAATGACCCAGAGACGCTCCCGAACGGGGGATACCTCGGGGTTGGACTGTGTCACCAATATGTCTACGACGAGACGAAGCCAATCGACTCACTTCTTGACAAACTCAAAGGGTCTGATGCAGCGCTTGCCAACGTATGCAGGGACCTAGGGTTACCCTATTCCCTGAGACTGTTGTATGCGCAAGAACAAGATATCGGTTGGCCAGACTTCCACCTACTTTCCCGTGTGAAATTGAATGGGCCTGCCCCGGGCCCATGTGTTGGACACGATGGATTGGATCTACTTCTCCCTCGCAGGAGCGTCAGCTATGACGAGGACAACTTGGACAACTTACTGTGGGAAGCCGTGCGCGAATTGGGTGTCGAAGATTTGGAGGGTATCGAGATCATTGGGCGCCAACTGGATCGCACATATGGTCTGGATCAGATGAGGGAAAGAGGCAAATATCATTTCATGAAGAAATATTACAAGGACCCCGTCACGCAGGTGTTGGAGGTGAAGGAGATGTCCTCTGTTCTTTGCCAGACTGCGTATGCGTGTTACGGAAACTACGTCTACATGGACAGGTTTTATGGTGCGGCATGTATGATGGTCATGATCAAGCCGAAGGAATCACCGGAACCCCTCGCGCTGTAGATCCAATGCAAGGTACTACGTACTGCCGCGTTATTGTGCGCGATAGGTTCTTGAAATGACGAATCATGCGCTGGCTGAAAAGAGCTGTATGTGCATTGACATCACTTCTTGAGTCAGGGGAAACTGTTGCGCAACAACCTATGCGCCCGCAAATGATTAGCAGAGAGCTGACAATCGTCTTGATGTGATAAACAAACATGGCCCTTGATGGCTTGAAGGGAGACGCGAAGTTATACAGAACTCATCTATCCCTGCGGTTACTCACATCAACATATTATGTGTATATTGCGGGATATTTACCTCTAGAGGGGCGGGCCAGAACACAGCTGAAACAAGGTGGTGACCACTCAGCAGTCAACCCTTTTGGCTTCTGATCAGAAGCCAAAAGGGTTGACTGGAAGTCTTCAGCAACTAAACCAGCGAGATGTATGCAAATATATGCATGAGCCTTCAATGTCGTCAAATATATTGTAATCGCAGAACACAGCGTTACTTGGGGTGCCCCAGAGGCCCACAGGAAGCCAGTCTGTAAACCCTCGTACCAGCAAGGGTGTTTGTATCTGGGACGCCAAGGAAACAGGTCGTATATCTAGTGAAAGCTGGAATTCCCTCAATGTAATCCGTACCGACTATCACGGAGCCCCTGAGTAACTTGACGGATAGTTTCGGATACCTCGAGGAACGCGAACCTCGGGCTGGTATGTTAGCGGCCGGTGAGTGTCAAGCATGGTTTCCTGGACCTCTGCACAGGATACGAAAATAGCCACAGTGGCCCAACCGTCAAGAGAAGCTGTCAACGAAGAGAATGTATCCTGTAAGATGTCGCTCTAATTTGACTTGGTGCCAATCAATCTGCGGCCCGGGGGTTCCGCGGTATTTACCTTGAAATTTTACGCCACGTTGGTAGATACAATTATCGAATTTGTGATCCACCATGGGTTGAGAAGCACTAGATGAATTCTCAGGAAAAGATCGTATCAAGGTTGCGGGCGAGATGCAGACTCGGAAAAAGGCGGTACATCAAGGACCCTGATTACCTCGGACAGCCGAGGACCCCGGAACATTACACGTCAATATCCAGCTGTATTCTGCCTTGCGCTTGTCGACTTCCAACTTGCACCTGAAACTTGGGCACCCTAGCCACGATGGCTGATCCCACCAAAGCAGAGTCGGAAAAAGTATTCAAGATACTCAGAGCACAGAAAGGAAACAAGGTTGGACAATTTCTGATCTCGTAGTTCTACCACCGTCTTATGATTGTTGGTAGACATGCTTCGACTGTCAAGCCCGGAACCCAACTTGGTCGAGTGTCACTTTTGGTGTTTATATATGCCTGGACTGCTCCAGCGTGCATCGGAATATGGGTGTGCATATCAGTTTTGTGCGGTGGGTACAACGTCGTCTGGCTTCCATAAGCTCTCAACCTCCGGAGTGAACAGTTCGACGAATCTTGACAGCTGGCAACTCAACCAACTGCGGACCATGAAAGTCGGTGGAAATGCATCTGCAACAGAATTCTTTACCCGTCATGGCGGCGCCTCGCTGTTGAGTGACACTGACCCGAAGAAAAAGTATTCGAGCAGTACAGCGGAGCTGTACAAGGAAGAACTCGCCAGGCGCGTCAAGGAAGATATCATCAAGTATGTATCACCGAACCCTGCCCCATTCAAGCAACTTATTCCGATCGCTAGATTCCCGACCCGTATTGTTGTCGATGGAATGGACTTGTCCCAATCCAATGATTCGGCTTCGCAGGCAGAAGATGACTTCTTTTCCTCTTGGGACAAACCTGCCGCGGCTAAACCCACGCCTCCCCCTACCACGAGCGCAGCACCACCTGCAGTCGGCCGTCCTGTTTCCCGGATGGTAACATCAACCTCTTTACGGTCCACCTCCTCTTCCGCGGTTAATAACTCTGCAAAACTGGGTGCCTCACGCCTCACCTCTTCAGGACCGATCACCACAGTTTCTACAAACGCTTCCACCGCTGCGAAGAAGGGCAAACTTGGAGGTCTTGGTGCGAAGAGGGCTGCCGCACCGATTGACTTTGCGGAGGCAGAACGAAAGGCTACTGAGGAGGCTGAGCGCATCAAGCAGCTCGGATACGACCGACAGCGTGAGGAAGAAGAAGAACGTGCTAGACAGCAGGCCGAGCGAGCAGCCGAAGCAGATGCAAAAGGCAAGGCTGCCAACGCTAGCCCAGCAACGACCACAATACCCGGCAAAGTGGATGTTCAGAGAGGAAATAGTCAGGACCTTGAGAGACTGGGGATGGGTTTCCGCAAATTAGGTTTCGGTGGCGTTCCTGTTGTGCCGCAGCCAACGTCCAGCGCGCGATCCACGTGTGTATCCAGTCGTTTCATCGTTGGATCTTCGGCTGACCATATTTGGACCCATAGTCCGCCGGCTGATGACGCACCCATGACGGCACGGGAGAAATTTGGATCCCACAAGGCCATCTCTTCGGACATGTTCTTTGGGCGAAACGATTACGACCCTACTTTCCTCTCCGAGTCGAAACAACGGTTGTCTAACTTCCAAGGGGCAACTTCGATTTCCTCAAGTCAATACTTTGGCCGCGAAGAGCAGGATGAAGTCGACCGTGGCTTGACTGAGAGTGGGCTTTTGGGTGACGGTAGCATCGCTAATCTAGAGGCCGCTGCGAGAGACGCTATTGCTCGAGTGATGGCTAATCCCGACGTCCAAAATGTGGGCGAGAGCATCCGCACAGGCGCCTTGAAGGTGGGTTCTCTTTTCTCCCCGTGTTTGAATACCCTTGACACGAACTGTGCAAAGCTTTCTGACTATTTGGCTCAAATGTCACAACACTGAGTCTGAGGCCAAACACACTGGATGCCGGCTGAATGGTCTCGCATTGAAGAGCTTATAGTGATATGTTCGTTTGGTATTGCCTAATTGGTGGTTCGAATACCGTTTCTGCGAAGAGCTTAGATGCCCAGTTCTTCATAATCAATTCACTTGTGGACTTGTGTTGACCGAAGTGCAGAATAGTGACTGGCGGTCATCAAGTCAGAAGGGAGATAGCACCTGAGACGTCAATGATGAGCGAGCTACGCTACCTCGGAGCGTGGTACATTTATTCCAGTCATTCAAGCTCATCGTTTTGTATACGAGGACAAATAAACGCAACTGCGGTAGAATCCGACCTCCAAAAAAGACGACCTAAATGCTTATTTCATGGTCGTACTTATTCATATGGTGTTCCCTTGTATATTTTGTACGCCTCAATCCACTTCTCGCCTATGGTAGCAGTTGTGTCCAAATGCGTAGTACGTGGGCACCTTTTCGTGTCCACGTGTGCATGTATTCTTTGCTGATTCGGCCTCAGAGTCAGTCCACGCGCCCCAGTACACCAGACTAAAAAAAACGTTACGGCGCCTCATCACTCACAGCTCGGGACGCTCTTTGGGTTTTCACAACACCGCTCCATGAAGGCAGAAAGCTGATCGCGGTGAAGGAGATATGCGTATGTCTGGAGTTCACCACTTGGTTCCAGAGACTAGATCCAATCCGGAGTTTGAACTTTTACCCCAAATGAACGTGACTCTGGCAAAGGAGTTGGATGACAGAGGTACCGTCGGTTCTCCCGAAGGCATGGATTTATCATCTGGCCCTGAAATTGCCGGGCGCTGACGAATACGTTTCCTAGCAGAAATTGAGTATTATGCAGATATGCTGACTACTAGCTAGTGCAATGCTGTATCCTCCGCGTATCGCACTTGAAAAGCGACTCGCGTAGGCAGTACACCTCACCCTTCGTCATGTCTTCCCAGAACCAGGTGACGTTCGAAACTGACCCTCTGCTCGGGAACTCTCGACCAGCCAGCCAATCGAGTAGCATCCTACCGGGGACGCGAATCCGGTTTTCACCTGAGGTGCTCTTGATCCCGGTTGCGATTGTGACGAGGCTGGCAACGTTGATACCATCAACAACTCTCATCGATCTTATACGACAAACTACCTGCAGGATCTGGAATATATCACATGGTGACCCTACCACTCTCCCAGCAAGCAGTTCGATCCCTCCAGAACTCTGTAATGTACCCGAGGTGGAGCGATATTTCGCGACCGCTATGGCAATGCTCAATGCGACAGAAGCCATCCTAAGTGTGTTTCTACTGCTTTCCACCGCTGCAGCGGGTTACAAACATTCCACAGTGGTAGCCGTTTTTGGAATCACAAACCGTATTTCCTCCCGCTGTGGAAGGAAACCTGCCTTCTTGTTCGCACTCTTTACCGGGCTCGCGGGGAGTTGCTTGATATCAGTCTCACCGCACACGCCAGATTTGCTTGCTGATTGGGTCCTCATTATGGGGGTGTTATTAATCATGCTTTCTGGCCCTTCTCTCTATACCTATCTTGTCAAGATGTACATTGTCGACGTCTGCATCCCAGAAGATAGGTAAGGTACAAACTTGTGTTCTCCTTCGTGAATCTGATTTCGCCTCGAGAACTGCCGCGTTGGGTAAGATATTGGGCTGGACCGGGCTAGGTTAAGATCTCACTCGAAGACTTCGTGCATTTTCTCAGGTCTTCTCTTGCAGGCACCTGTATATCATTTGCACTCGGAGGAACCGTCACAACGAAAACAGGAAACCCTCTAATTGTGTTCTATGTGGAGGCCGCACTGTTTCTTGCTACGCTCCCTTATCTTATTTTTGCCTTGCCCGAATCTTTCTCGGAGGAAAAGCGAAACGCGCTATCCGTCTCGAACTCGCAACCCTTCATCAAAGGGTTCTTCGCAGGACCCTTGCTCATTTTTGAACCATTGAAGATGCTCATGCCAACTCGCAGACCAGACGGAACTCGAAATTGGCGACTCGTTTGGTGTGCTGCACATGCCTTTATGTTCAGTACTGCCAATGGCTATGTTATGTCCGCCTGGTTGGTGCTTGCTACATCAAAATACCATCTTACACCCGCAGGTGTGAGTATCAGTATCAAGCTGATCCTGTGCATGTTCATCTTTTTTCCAGACTGGTCTTTTCCTCACCATCGTGAATCTCAGCAGTGTAATTTTCCTGACGCTAATCGTTCCGCTTCTCGTTCGCTTTTTGCGTCCGTACTACAACCGCAGGATCGTTCGATCCCCTCTTTCTACACAATATTTAAGGGACGGTGAGGAACCAGAATCACAGACCTCAGACCGTTTGGATATGCACTTGGCTTTCGTGTCATGCGTCATCTCGGCCATCTCCTACCTGAATGCGGCTTCGTCTAAAACACCCCATGGATTGATCCTCTGTAAGCATCGAGACACAATCTTCTTGCTTATCCCTTCACGAGGATGATACAGCTGGCATTTGCATCGGAATTACTTTCATACATGGTCCTACGGTCTCGAGTCTCGTCGCTGGGTCGGTCGATCCACTTAAGCAAGGTCATATGTTTTGATATTACCCACGTATATTGGCGCTGATGTTATGTCTCCCCCCAGGGCAAGCGTTGGCAGCTATTGACATGGTTTCCAACGCAGGCGGTGCTCTCTCTCCGATCATCATGGGTAGCATTCTCACCGCGACGGTCAGTACGACGCCTTTGCTCATGTTCTATATCCACACGGTGGGGTCGTCGAACGCTTGGATTACATTGTTCTTGCTAACCACCTTTGATAGGTCACTGTCTTTATCGCTGGTTTGCTGCTATTCCTCGTCAGGGACGCGGATAAGTACCAAAAGCCACATGAAACATAATGCAGTAGTGATTGCCGGCGCGAATTACTTAGTGAAAGTAATTAAACAACGTGCTTCGTACGCCGAGGGGGAGACCAGCTTCAGTCATAATCGCCCCAATAAAAACATGATAGTAATATTGTTCCCTGCCTGTAATTGCCCTAGGCTGTTGAGGAAACAGGCAAGTCATTCACGTTCCCTCACACTATGCCACATTCCCTCCACGAAAATGATGCAGGCATGAAAGTTATATAGGCAAATTCTTGTGAGCTTCACCAAAGGGTCAGCCTAATAGTAATACGCCAAAAGGAACCATACGCATCAGCATCAGCTTCTCTTGTGCTTGCTCTCCTATTGCTCACACGGAAGAGGGTGTAATCGATTACATAATCATACATTTCTCATTTTCCACTACGGTGGCGGAATCATGGGAGGCGGAGACGCTGGGGCCCCAGCCCATCTACGGTTGGCCCTTACCGTCCGCCAGTGGTGAAGACTTCAAGCTTTGCATCGGGTTCACGACTATGAGGGTTGTATCGCCGAAGCGGCCGACCGTAGTGAAGCTCTTCGGCCGTCTTGCTCCACGTGGGTATCTTGGCAGGGTGCAGGCACCATCCCTTAGTAGAACCAACAATATGCAGGTCCGACTTTCTGCTTGTGATCAATAGCTTGATCGCTCCGCGCGACACCTTGTCCAAACTCATCAAAGTTTATTAATAGCCTGACATCGCCGCGGCGGCCCAGACAAAGGTTTGGTGAGTACCATAATGTAAAGCCTTTTAACTCATTGGCGATGGGGCCGGCGGATCCTTGGGCATTACAATCCATAATCACGATGACAACCATAGTGAAACACACCAAGGTCGGATCTCCACAAGGTAAATTCTACTTATCTGGCTGCTTCCGAGCCCGTGGGACCGCCGTGAGCTATATGTGCTGATAAACAGGCAAGGCAGTGCAGAAATGAGCTTCCCAGCACCTAGTTTCAGCGTTCTCTTCTTCACGTGTTGCAGCTGAAGCACTTATCTGGAGAACTCAACCCACAAACGGCGCTCTACTTCCTGCACCATGACTTTCCAGAGGCAAGCGACGTCCGAAACAGTCCCTTTACTCAGAGACTCGAGGTCAGCTGGCCAGCCGAGTACGCCTTTATCCACTGCACGACTCGGATTTTCGCCAGAAGTGCTCCTTATTCCCGTCGCGGTTGCAACGGGGCTAGCGGCCCTGACACCATCAACTACTCTTATCGAAGTTATACGATAGACGGCCTGCAAGTCTTGGGACGCATCTCATGGTGATCCTTCAGCCGGTGGTTCGATCCCCTTTGAACGCTGCGATGCACCCGAGATCGAGCGACGTTTTGCGACCATTGTCGCAATATTCTGTGCAGCAGAAGGCATTCTAAGTGCGTCTGTATTGCTTTCAGTTGATATGGTTGCTCACAGAGACTGCAGTGATGGCTGGGTGTAGTATCGCTAGTCGCATTTCGTCGCACTATGGGAGGGAACCAACCTTCGTACTCGCATTCATCATTGAGATAATGGGCAATTGCTTTGTACCGGGCTCACAGTACATGCAAAAGTGGCTCGGTGATTGGTTCCTGGTTGTGGGGGCCCTATTGGGACTATTCTCAGGTTCTTGCCTCTATTCTTATCTCGTCGGCGTATACATTGTCGACGTAAGTGTTCCGGGAAACAGGTATGTCACCCATCTGTGTTCTCTTTTAACGGCTCTGATTCCATCTTCAAGAACTGCCGCATTGAGTAACATAGCAGGATGGGCTGCGCTAGGTCCGTAACTTGAACATTTCTTTTCCCTTCCCCTGATCGTATTTTTCAGGCACCTGCATCTCATATGCATTGGGAGGAAATGTTACGACGAAGGCAGGAAACCCTTTCATCGTGTTCTACATCGCATCTGCAATACTTGTTGCCACATTTATTTATGTTCTATTCGTTCTGCCTGAATCTTTCCCGGAGGAGGAGCGAGACGCGCTGTCCCTCTTGCGCCCGGAACCCTCCACTAAGGGCTTCTTCAGAAGACCCTTGCTCATTTTTGAGCCATTGAAGATGCTCGTACCGACTCGCAAATCGGATGGAACACACAATTGGCGGCTCGTTTGGTGTGCAGCACATAACCTTGTGTTCGAGACTGCCAACACCTATGCTTCGTCGGCTTGGTTGGTGCTTGTCACATCGAAGTACCACCTCACGCCGGCAGATGTAAGTATCAGCATCAAGCCTTCTCGGCGCACGTTGACTATCTTCACTCTAGACTGGTCTCTTTCTCACCACTACCGCTCTCAGCAGCACGATTGTCTTGACAGTGATCATTCCGCCTCTCGTTCGCTTTGTGCGCCCATGTTATACCAGAGGAGTCGTCCGTTCCCCTAGTACGGAAGTAAATATAAGGCACGACGAAGAACCAGGGTCGAAGGACTCGGGTCGCTTGGACGTACAATTGGCCGTTATGTCGTGCGTCGTCGCGGGAGTGTTTTACCTGAGCGCAGCCGCATCTACAACAACGCAGGCATTGGTGTTATGTGGGTTCAGTAATGACCTCTTCGTTCGTCCGCTCACTGGCACATACAGCTGCCATTTGTATTGGATTTACGTATGTACATACACCCACGATCCGTAGCCTTGTCGCTGGGTCGGTTGATCCGCTCAAGCAAGGTCGTATTCCGACACCATCTACGAGCAGCTGGCTAACGATAGAGCCTCGTAGGAGAAGCATTGGCAGCTACCGATATGATTTCTGGTGTAGGCTGCGCCCTCTCGCCGATCATCATGGGTAGCATTCTTACCGCATCGATCAACACGATGCCTCTGCTCGTGTTTTACATCCACTTGGTGTGTTCCTTTGGTTTCTGAAACCTATGCTTTCCGCTGATCAACTTCGGACGGATAGGTCGCTGTCTTGGTGAGCAGCGTACTACTGCTCCTCGTCAAGGATGCGGATAGGTACCAGAAGCCGCACGAAGAGTAATGTGGGAGCGAGGTGTGCCGCATTTGTCACGCAAACGGGGTCTCGCAAAGAGCGGTGGATGTCTTCACGTCTCATTTCGCAGAGCGGGGTCTGCGTTGTCGACGAGTTTTCGCTTTCAAAGAACAAACCTAGAGTACGAAGGTCGAATGAGATCAAGTCCAGAATTGAAGCGCATGGCGAATCAGAGATGAGATTATAGCTGTTGCAATCAAATCTCTGTTACACGAGCGGTGTGGCAATGTAGAGGGTTGAGGATAAGATGTCGTGCCAGTGCCGGTGTCAGTGTAACTGAGTCAGCACCTAGAACTGAGTAGCGGAGTCTGCCTAGCGTAGAGTCAGGTCTTTCACCACCACCGTTCGGGGTCGGTCTCCCCCCTCTGGCCCTCTTCAGCGACCGTCGCGTTCGCTGCCTTCCCCCTTCTTTACGAAACGCAAGCATCTCCACATTCTCCCCGAGCCACGCCATTTGCTCGTCATGCTCATCACACGTGCCGGTGAGACACGGAACCTGAGTGGGACACCCGCGTCCCATCGCTCTTGCACTACCGCACGGATAACCCGGAGGTGATGGTTCCCGCAGACTTCGAAGACGGACAATACTTGGAGTCGGGGCAGCCTTTGTAAAGAGCGTCTTGATTGGCTTCCGTGACGGGGCAAAGAGGTAGAACGAGCGCGCGGCCATCAGGGGGATAGTGCCCTTTTGTGCATGGACATCTCGGGCGTTGGGACTCTCAAGCTCGTCTTAAAGCGCTTTCATGATTTCAGTCAGACATACAGGGAAATCAAAGGCAAGTGCCTCGAGGTTGAAAAGCACATTACAGGGTCGTTCTTCGGTCAAGATCATTTTAGGGACATTTACTGGTGCAATCGCCAGTATGCGAGAGGATTTCGGTGTAGTCATGCTAGAGGAACTCCATAGTCAGAACTTTTGAGACCAGGCATGCACAGTGTACGAAATAATACGTAGACACAGTGTTGCGATTGCAACATGAGAGACAGGTTTGTGCGTCAGCGAAGCTGAACAAACGGTTCCCAGTCAGTGGGCTCTCAGTTTCGTTCCAGTCCGCGTCCAAGTCGGGTGGATATCCGCGCAGTCCCGACCGATGCAGAACTAAAACTTCCGGGCTGGAGCGCCGTTTAGGATGACGACTAGTCCAACCTAGGATGGGCACACGCCACCTACTTGATCCAAGAACTTGAAAGTTGTGAGACAAGATGCATATGATACCTGACGCTGGTTCCAGTTGCTAGGTACTTTCTCCAGGGTAATGCTTTTCGAGACGCGGGGCAGAGCCCGGGCCACCGAAAAGTGTGAGATTCCACAGTAGGAGGGACCAAAACATCCTTTCACGATTCGTCTGAATCGCCTGTTCGTCGGGAGGCATGACCAAAGCCGAGGGTTGGGGAGCAGCAGTGACGGCTGGGCGAGAGGCCGCACAAAGAAACGTAAAAAATTCCTGGAAAGAGACGGCCCTCACTTTAATGGAACGCCAACGCAGTATGCACAACCAGCAAAGAGTATAGTAAATCCAGGTCTGCGATAGAAAGGTGACTTGGGTGTCGAAAGATGCCCGGCGTAGTGATTCGGAGACCCAAAGTGAGCACGTATGTCTAATGGAAGGCGTTTGCTGCATTCCAGTGACACTATAATACGCTTATATGGCGGTTGCGAATGGGCGAGATGGCAATACTCGTCCACAGTGACGCGGTGGAAGTCGCGACGCTACGCCAGCGCTGACAGACATGGGAAATGATGAACTAGAAAGGGTGCAAGCAGCTTGAGCAAGCATCGCCGGAGGATGGGCTGATCTCCTCTGCATCACCGGTAAAGCGAACATCTCTCGCTGCTTCTTCTGCCCCCTTTCCTATCTCAATCCCATTATCAGCGAATTTTCGTGCTTCTCCGATACCGAACCTGAATATATCCGATAAGAGCCCGTACGGTATGAAGTGGTTGATGAGACAGGAATCGCCTTTCGGAGGAACGAATGGGTCGCAGTCTTGATAACGCCCACGACTTGGATGTTCTTCATCGAGCGGTGGATAGAACATGGTGGCCTTGCTTGACACTATATTGTCTACGAAGGTGAAGGGAGATGGAATCCGGGTGCGATGCTTAGTACATACCTGGACCGCAGGGTGGTTAACGAATGTGTCAAGTTTGTGAGGTGTGCGAGCGGTCGTGCGACGCACCCGAACCACGGTGTGGGTAGGGAGCAAGGAGAAAAAGGGCGAGACTGGGAGAATCTCATCCTCAAGTGCAGGACGCCCGACGATACATCGAGGAACCAGGTTGCCCCAGCGATGAAATACACGCCTGTTACTATGTCGGAAAAGGTTTTGTTTACTGTAAATAATAGATCCAACTTAGTTTGAAACCAGTACTGTACACCCACATTCCGCATCGGTTCGGATAAAGTACCATGGACATACAGGCCTGCAGGCTTGATCACATATAAAAGGAAATCACATTAAAGAGTTCGTCGATCTGAATACTTGTTTTGCGGCGTTGCCGTACTGCATCACCAGCCATCACGCGGGAAGTTGGCAGAATTAACCAAATCACAGCTAAGCTGCTAGTTACTCACAGTAAACGCAACTCCACTAAGGTACTATGGCTCGAGGGTCATATAAGTTCATGCGAAGTTAGTACTAGCGCCGCCCTCCACTCAGTGCTAAGTGTTAGAACCGTGGTCCGCCGCGATGTGAGTCACAGCAAAGTTTTACTAGCCAATGTAGGCTCATCAGCAGATATGCGTATCGAAGCAGAAAAGCGAAACTGATCAATTACACCCGCTAGTACACAGCATGTTGTCTAGAAAACAAAAAGTCTCCACATTTTCCTTGAGCCACGCCATATCCTCACTGTCCTCGTCACATGTGCCCTGGATAAACAATGTCTGGAGTGGAACACCCGCGACACGCCGCAGTGTCACTACAAGGCGAATGAAAATGAGGTGGGTTCCGCCGGAAACATCAGATATGGATAGCTTTTGGAGTTGTGGTAGAATCAAAGGAGCAGAGCCCTCGCCAACCATTGGGACGTGGAGAAGGGGTAGGATGAGTGTGCAGCCTAAATGATCATACCACCCAGCGGTTATTGATATCCCGAGTGATGTGACATTCCCGAGTTCGCGGTAGAGGACTTCTATGACATCTACCGAAGAAAGAGGTAGGTTGATGTCCAGGACCTCGACACTGCGAAGCAAGCTGTGTGGTGGTCCTTCGGTCGATATTGTTGCGGGCATGGTAATCGGTGCAGTAATACACGAAAGGAATTCAGTATGGTCTTCCCAAAAAAAATCCACACTCAGTTGTTTGAGAGAGGGAATGTAAAGCGTTTGTAGTATTTTGCGGGCGGTGACTTGTGGTAGAGAGGCGAGGAGCAGAATCGTGAGCTTAGGGAGCTGAATAAGATCTCGTTCCGTGGCTATTATTTCTCGGTTCGTGTCTGTTTCCAGGCTGGGAGGACCCTCGAATAGTCCCGGCAGGCCCAGATCCAGGCACACAAGTGCCGGAGCGCCACGCAGGATGGCGGTGAATTCAACCCAGGACGGAGACGCATCTAGGGATTGTCCCACGAGCCTCAACTCCGTGAGACGAGATGCATGAGAAATCCAATCCAGTTTCCAGTCAATGGGCACCCCGATCAGAGAGACCCGTTCGAGACAAGGGGCAGAGCCACCGAAAGGATGTGCTGCGACGGGGGGCAGAGGCACGGGGTCGCCATCGAACATCATTCGGTCAGTGGACAGGAGCAGTGACCTGAGTTGGGGAGCAGCGTGGAGGATTGGGGAAGAAACTACGCGAAGAAATGTAAGCACGTGTCGAACTGGCGCAGCCTTCAGTTCGATGGAACGCCAACGGCGTATGTGCGCAATCAACAAAGTGTATAGTAAATGGAGATCTGTCATACGAGTGATTGGCTCGTCTGGTGAGGGGATGCGGTACCTGAAAGGCCCGAAGCGGACGAGTATATCAAGCGGAAGAGATTTGCTGCGTTCCAATGATGTCGCCACATGGTGATAGGGGGGACGCTCCATCGCAGAGATGGTAATATTCGTCCACAGAGACGCAGTGGAGATTGCGACGTTTCTCCAGCGCTGACAGACATGAGAAACGACAACCTCGAAGGCATGGGGGCGAGCATCGCTGGAGGGTTGACCGATCTTCTCAAAGTTTTCGGTAGGGCGCGGATTGCTTGACCCCTCTTCTCTACCCGACTTTTTCGCGTAGACTTTGTCTTCGAATCCTCGTGCGTCCTCGATGCCGAGCAGGAAGACATGCGACAGGAGCTCAGTGAGCAGCGTGTCCACGGGACGAGAATCACCTTTCGGGGAAATAAAAGGGTTATGAGGACGGAAACGTTCGCTTAGATGTTCTTCACCAAGACTTGCACACGACTCAGACATGATAGTACTACAATATTCTTAGGGGTGAATGTGGTATGAAATCCGAGTGTGAAAGGAACATACCGGACTCGGAATGCGTTGTGTTTGCGAGGAGTGAGCGAGAGTGCAATGATCCCGAGTTACGGCGTGGATGAAATGAGAGGAGATTGAGAAGATTTTGCCCCTAAAAACTCACTCGACCACCCACCGCATCTTGCCCAAATAGTACCAAAGAGTAACTTACTTAATTTTTTTATAGTATTCTTTTATACCACTACAAACCTGTCTTGTCCTGGCAGCGAAGGAGAACGGAAGTATACCTCGGATCCCAAAATGTCGCGTTACAGAATGCATTACGCAGCAGCGTTCCATTTTGCAGCGAAATGTGGGCTCTCCCAGATCACCTGCGATTCTTATATTACACCACGGCAACTCTGTCCGGTGAGGTCCCTCTACCCAGCCCGGTGATACGTCTAGTAAAAGTGCGTCTAGTCTCATCGATATTTGTACAGCCGCACCGGATGACCCCGATGCGTTGTATCGCGCCTGTAAACCCTCTAAAATGTTGTCGACGAGTCATATAGTAGGAGAGCGGGAAAGACGGAGCTCTCTTATTTCTCTACACTGTTTGATCCCCCCGCCCTAGGAATTCGCGAGCAGGTATCAAAGGCATTGCTTACAAGGCCTTCAAAAAGATGGACATGAAGCTGTGCAAGTTGAACATTTATGGTACGTGCACCGCTGTCTTCCGAATCCACATTCATTGTACCATCGGAGCGAGTGATTTCTCCAAACCATACAGACGCACACCACGGAAACAGGACATGATTGGATCCTTGGTTATCGTCTTTCGTCGGGATGGAAAAGAGTGGAGCATCGATTTTGCTGACAAGTTTGCCACTCCCATCGCCCTCTTTGGCGACGGTGGATACTTGGGATTTGGTCTCGTTCACGAGTACGTCCAAGGGGCCAGCGGGCAATCGACCCGTTGATGAGCCAACTAAAAGGAACGGACCGTGCGCTTGCAGACGCGTGTAATGGGCTTGGCGTCCCTTACTCTTTCAAGCTGCTCTTTCGCAGTGTTGAATGGGACGAGCCAAGAATAAGCTTGATCTACACCGAAGAACTTGATCTAGAAAATGGTGATTTCTATGCGGCCCATCTATGTGGGGTTGAGAGCTACCAGCAACAGGTTCTCAAAGGGTTCCATATCGAACAAGTTGAGGGTACCGACCCCATCGATAGCGAAAACGAGCGTATCCCCGAAGTTTTGGACAACGACTACACGGACTTATTATCGATCGGCTTGAGTTGTTCTATAGGGATCAGACCACGCAGGTTTTGGGAATTGCACGGATGGAATCGTCGGTGAATACGAGGACCGCATTCAAGACAGGGTTCTGTTCTGTACTGCAGCACATTTGCAGGACTATATACATGGTAGTCACAATGGAACCTGCAGAGCTGCAGGGGCGTTTATGAAGGATTCGAGCGCAGTCGTGCTCAAGATGTACGGTATGAATGTGTTTTATGCTTGCTTATTCTAACACGGGAGCCCATCAAAGGGAAGAGTCATCGGTTTGGGCTTGTCTTCTGCGGGATATGGAGGGGTTGAATATCGAGCACTGAGTCGAAGACGTCGACCTCGGCGAACATATTCGGCTATGGCCCGTTTCAAGATCGTTTCAGCATCTGGTCAAGGAAGTGTTGGAAATCGTGCCATGGAGTCGCCGGTGAACGTGACGACCTCAATTACAATGGGGTACGACAACTAGAGCGCCGTGAAAAACTCCCTCCAGAGTTCTTGAGAGATTTTAATCCCACACTACATTCATTCGAGTTTTTGACATCAAATAATGTATCTATTTTCACGAAGGAAATGCAAATGACCAGTCGATGGGTTTGGTCGGAACATCCGCAGAATTGGCCCTCCAGGAGAGATTTATACCACTGCAGATCCTCCACAGGCTCGTCAGACAACAAAGTCGAGTAGCTTCAGTGATACTGGGCCTATCTCAGTTTCACATGTACATTATGACAATACCTCCTGGGGGGTTCGGGCCTTCAGGACATGATCCTCTCAAGCTGGAAATTTATGTAAAGACAGTTCATCATCTGCAAAAGCAACTTGTTGCGTTGTGCTTCTCAAGGCTTTCGCGAACCTACGCGAGGCTGAACAAGGACTGTGATTGGACCGGTACATCATTTTACGACACTTTCCCCATTTGATGTGCTGGCCTAGCACTGGGTCAGCGCTTAGGATTGCTGAGGGCCCGGCCGCCGGCCGCATGTACGCTGACCTGAGAAGAGTCAGGTGGGCTTCGGAAATATATATCCTACATGTGAACAACAACGGATAGGTAGTCATAATATGACTCATAACGATGATCCCTGAGACCGCATCTCCAAGCTGAGATCCAGCGATAGGAGGCGAACCCTGGCCCTCCCGAGTATAGCAACGGAAAAAGTGGGGCCACAGAGTGCCAGGAATAAGCATGGATTTTGACACTGTTATGCATACCCAGGATTCAAGGAACCAAAGGAGTCATCGGAACGATGGGTCCGTACGGAGTAGATGACGAACCCCACACTGCTTCCGCATATTCTCTGGAATATGGTACCACGTTCCCTCGGTCGCATCGTCAACAGTTTCGATACACACCACGAAAGCCTAATCATTCCGTAAAACGATGTATACGACCATACCTTGCGTTTGCGATAAGAAAACAGAAACCGAGATACTTGGGCCCAGGGAGAGTGCACCAAGTATCGGATGGAGGACCGCTCAAATTGCTTTATTGCAATGGGGGTCTGGTCAAGGGCAAATAGGGTCTTCGTCCCTGCGGACCCATCAGACGATGGGGAGTGGGAGTGAAGGCGACGCCAGAACTGGACGAGCCGCGTGCTGCTGAACAGGGCAAAGCACATGTTGGCGTAAAGCAGCTCGACGCCATCGAGCGAATGGAAACCTTGGTTGAAGTCCCAGAGTTGCAGGATGTGGATGCGCGGCGGGACTAGGGAGACGAATGAAGATTTAAAACTCCGGAATTTTCACGGCGTCCCAATGTCATTGACAACCAGGCAGATTCATTGGAGTGCTTTTACGGGACGGTGTACATGCATGCTAGAAAATGTCAAGTTTGTCCAAGTCAGGTTGTGAAGACGAACCTTTGGACGAGGATTTGAATGCAAGGGTTTGGTACAAAGGGACCGAAGTTGCTCTCCCAACGAGGTGTTGTAGTTTGATCCGACTGGATCATCACAAGTTCGTCTTTGTTGGTGACATGCCAGCCCAGGAGCATGATGCCAACAAAGATGAACTTCTTGCAAACCTGTTCCCTTCCCCTGTTGGCCGTGCAAACATCGATCTTTGCAACCCTCGGTTAGTACTGGACAGACTCTGAGGGGCAAAAGGAACGAGTATGTGTGTGTGTTTTCTTTTGGCTTTTCCGCCCGCTGTAGGGCTCTGCCTGTTTGTAATCGATCGCCCCCAAGGACTTATGAAACGCAGCGTTTCGGCCTGGCATCGGGTAAGTAGTAGCGTTTGAAACCAGTTCACGTTCTCAAGTCCAACCTTTTTCTTTCCATCCTTCTGATGTACAGATTTGGGTGTGAGAGTGGCAGCACCTAAACGCAACCGCCAACTGATTCTGCACACCACTTGGCACGCTTACATGGCGGGTCCACCCGAGAAGCTAATCGACTCGTTCAGAACCACTTGGACGGTCGACGCTTGCGAACCACGTCTCGTGACTGATTTGCATCTGAGCCAAGTTACGAAAATGCCACACTGCATCCGCTCGTGTCCGGACGTCCAAAGCAACAGGAAGCCAGTGTTCGACTCATAAAGAAGCAAAATAAAATCCGACATCACCCAATCCGAGTCGGCAAGTGCCAATGAAATACAGACGTTTACTTACACCAGGTGGTGGTTTTTCTCCCCTTATCGCACACTAAATGCTCTCCAACACACAGTCCACTACCGCGCACCGTCGTTCCTCAACAACGACCCGCACCGCCTCTGCGATCGTCTCTTGTAACAACACTTGCGCGCTCTTCTCCGTCGCAAGGTCGACGCTGATCTTCCGACCCCATGCCCACCCATTGGACGCAGCTATCGCGATCTGGGAATAGTCCGGACTAACTGGGCCGAACCCAACGGTAAGGTGATCACCGACCGCGCTGGAACCATGTCCTGTCGGGTGGACTGCAAGCATGGACGACTTGGGCGATTTCCAACCGCCATTGTTGAGCACGATAGTTAGGAAAGGCTAACATTCAAAACTATCAGTGACGGATACCCCCCGACCAAGAGAGATAAAGGAGGCTTACTGTTTCGTACCGCCTCGCCATCCAGTACGCACTTGCTGGGACACAAAATAAAAAGGTGCCGTCGCCCACGATGGAGGCGACGAGATCATAACCAGTAGCTCCCTTTCCTTTCATTCCGACACGTCCACCGAGAACACATCCGATCCCCGCACCGAGTGCCCATCCAAGTGCAGAACCACCGGAACCAATGAGCTCTCCGGCGATTTCAGGCTGCATATGAGACCATATCAGCGGATAGTTGGATATACTTTCATTCAAGATGAGCGCGCTCTCGCGAGGGATCCCCCTTGCTCTGATCGCCTCGCGAAGCGTGCTCACGATCTGTGGTGCCGTGTAGGGTGGGATATGACCCGAGCTCGACGGTGTGATCGGGAAGGACTCAGCAGCACGGAGCTGTGCCTTCCATTCGTGGTGTAGTTTTTGAATCTGTTCCGTTCGCTTGGACCACTCGTTGGCGACTTGCGCCCCGATGGCCTCTCGAAGCTGCGTGAGGGCGATAGCTGCGTCGGCATGACAAACGAGGTCCGCTTCGTCGTGATGCATACCAATACCTCGTCTGAGCGGGTCACCACTATCAATGACGAACACCTTGGCAGACTCGTCCGGTCGCTCGTATTCGCCTTCCTTGTCCTTGTTCATGGGGATCCATGCCACCTCGGCATCGATAACGAGTACCACATCGGCCGATTTGAGAAGTGGTGTTTGAGTCCCTGCGCCCAAGTAAGAGAATCCGACGAGGAAGGGATGAGACGTGGGTAGGTTCGTCGCTGACGGACACGTCAGGAAAACCGGGAGCGCAAGAACGCGTGACAGTGCGACGAGTTCGGGGACCGCCTGATGGTTCCGCCCAAGGTGGGATGTGATCAAAAGGGGTGATGTTGCACCCAAGAGCGCACCCGCAATGTTACGCACAGCTAGAGACAAACCGGGTGAGATGTGAGATGGTATCAGTACTCGGGATACACTCCACCTGAGGCCGGAAGCGCAGTCGGCTGGACGGACGGCCATTTTGTGAGCGTGATAGGCTTGTCTAGCAGGGACGAATCGATTTCTTGTTCCATCGTTTCTCTCCGTGCCCAGAGGTAGACAGGACCCTTTGGGTCACTTGTTGCACTAGAACCATCAGATAAGCAAAGCCTACATCCGTTGCAGAGTACGACGCGTACATCTGAAGTGCCCGACGGATTTGATAGGATAAGCTCTCCGGAGATCCGATCTGAGCTGTGTAGCGCATGTACTGACGCACGATCGTAGGTTGATCATGCACGTCTATAAACCCACGCATGAGTGTGCTTGCAAGGCGCATGAACAAACGTATCAAGCACCCTGCATCCAGTGAATCCACTCATTACGCGATCCCTGGAGTTCGCCCTCGTTCGTGAAAGGTGATGCGCCAGCGTAAATCAGGATAGGCACGCGACCCCTATCTGCGTTGTGAACAGCCCCCGCAAGCGCCTATCCAAACACAAGCACGCGGTCATACCAATTATAATTTGAGATATAGATACGTTACAAAGTGGCCTCACCTGGGTCCCGACATCTACGTGAACGATGACGGCGGCAGGCTTTCCAGTGACCTGTGCGTACCCTTGTGCTGCGCTCAAAGCCACCATCTCATTGGGAGACGTCACGATCTTGAGAGTATGGGCTCCATGTGTCGCGCGCTGGCGCTCGAGCTCTTCCAGCATGGCTGGATGGTCCGAACCCCAGTTGACAAAAACATGATCGATGCCCACCTGTGCCAGAGTGTGCAAGAAGAGGGAGGAAGTGGTTAGTACCATGATAGTGACCACGTGTGACAACTAGAAAAGAAAAAAAAACGGAAGCACGTATAGATTTACCATCATGACATCCGTTTAGATGCCGCTCAGCCTGGTTAAATCCGACCACCGGAATAAATGCCGTGGCTCTCAACCTCACGTTGACGAAGTGATGGCATGCTTGCAATCTCTGAAAGGTAACCAATTTTATGTTCTTACCTGACCTCTATTTGTAGTCTTGTTTTCGCCAGAGACGTGATTCGTCGAGCCATTTCTTGCAGAGCGAATGCATGGTATTATTCAGGTAAAGCAGCCAGTGCCCTTCACTGATATTTCAGTGTGTGGAGTAAGGACCCCTGACAGTGCCAGATTCGTTCCACATTAGCCTGCTCGGAGAAAGTACCTGGTTGGAATGGCACTTGTAACGATCTCTGGGTATCCATGCGCGGGCAAGTCCCGTCGCGCGACACAGATCAAAGACCACCTCGAACAGTGTCTCGCGGACCCATCCTATACTGGACCATCGCTTACCGTGACTGTCCTTTCCGATGACACCCTCAACATCCCTCGGTCTGCCTATGACGGTGAGTCGTTCAATGTCTGTGTGCGAGACGGCCAACAAAGTGATGATCATGACGATGGCACACCTCGTCCGTCTTTGAACCTATGAAGATAGCCCATCGGAAAAACCGGCGCGTGGTGCGCTGTTCACTGCTCTTCAGCGACATTTGAGCCATGACCGTATCGTCATCGTCGACTCGCTGAATTACATCAAGGGATTCCGGTACCAGATGTACTGTGCTGCCAGAGAAGCCAAGGTCCGCGTCTGTACGGTGCGTAGCTAGGCGCCATCTGTTATCTCCTCCTCTTGCTCTTCTCTTCTCTCCGCTGCACGATCGAAGCACGTCTGTCTTCTGACTGACAGAGAAGTAGGTCTATGTAATCGCGCCAGCTGAGCAATGTCGTGAGTGGAATAAGCAGCGGGAAGATATACGGCCGTATGCTTCTGAAACGTGAGTTTCTTGAACCCTTTGCATTGATCGCGGGCTTGACCCCTTTTCGTGTCTTAGCTTGGATAACCTCATCCAGCGATATGAAGAACCATCATCAATGGTTCGATGGGACTCACCACTCTTCACTGTGCCCTGGACGGACCCTGACGTTCCCGCCGATGATATATGGCGTGCAATCACGCAGGGCCTCGTCAAGCCTCCAAACACAGGAACACAAGCAGTACGTACCACACATGCCAACCCCCGTTCGACCCCAAGTGTTATTGTCTATGGGTCGCCCTCCATTTCTCATACATACTGGCAGATCGTCAAAGCTCCGACGGACGCGCTTCATACGCTCGAAAGTACCACCACTTCGCTCGTCGCCGCCATCGTTGCTGCCCAATCAGCTGCTTCTCTACTCGGGGGCACCTTCGTGCTCGACGTCCCTTCATCCACACTTTCTGCCTCGCTCACCGCCCGCATCACCCTCCCACCCCGTCACCTCACACTCTCCGAACTCCAGCGTCACAAACGCCAGTTCGTTACTATTCATAAACGTGCCATAACGCTTGGGAGTACGGAAAAGGGCAAGGTAGATTGGAGCGAGGAGAGTGTGGCACGCAAGTTTGTGACATATCTAGAGGAGAATATTGGTTTGAAGCTCTGATTTTGAAGAAGCCCTTTATCAATATTCACGATCCTATTTTCTGAGCTTGTGAACTGATGGAAGAAGAGGATTCTAACGATGTACGTGCCCCTTCTTACTGTGAAGATTCAGATCTAGGTCTATCAAGATACTGGAGAGTTCCACGGCTAAAATGTTTCGTCGTTCGCCCCTCCAACACTATAGCTTGATGCATTCGGTGATCGACTCGACTCGAACGCTAACAAAGACATTCATTTGCAGAAGCACCGACCACTCCCACACCCGAATTCTCACTGACAGGCCACGTACTTGTGGTGCATCGGCCACCCTGGTACCGTACGTCGCTTGATCGCCGCTGTACGCCACACGACGGAAGCAAAGCCTCCAACCTGGCGCGCGACAGCGCATGTATGATGGGCCCTGTGCAGCGCTGAGACGTAACTGTTTGATGCTGAAACTCCGGTCAGCGTGGCCATTATGAGACGTGTTTCGGCGTCGTCTTGGTAGCCGTAGTGTTCCGCGCTCGTCGGCAGAGGCAGATCCCACCTCGCAGGTGTTGATATTGGGACTATAACGGTGAAGCGCGCACAAGGGTTACACCAGGTGCCAAGCTTCTGGAGGTGAGAAGGCGTCAACGAAAAATAACAGTAACAAGGCCCTGGCTTGGCTCTATCGCCCTCTGGAAGCGATCGGGAATCACGCAGCCTGTGTTGGCGAGAGTGATGTGGCTGCTGGCTTACAGCAAGTGGTGGGAATGAACGGCGGTTCCAAAACCGGAGGCAGTCGCGTCATCATGTTCAATGATATCTAATAAATCTAGCTCGCAGTTTAGATACATGGTGGTACACGCGAGCAGACCGCCAGTCGAGTCGAATAATGTTGCAATGGGTTGTACTACTTGACCGTCCGATACGTCAACGTCACATGCAGTCAGGCATGTATCTTTGGCAACCTCATGGCGGGTCGGTCACTAGACGAGTTCCTGCCTTTCCGTTTTGCACGACGAGGGAACCAAAGGCGCTACAATCTTCTCGAGAAGCCACCATGTAGGAAGTAGGCGCGCCTTCGCAAGCGTGTTAGAGACCCTAGCACCGCAACCTAACCCGTCCGTCCACCGCACGTCAGATCGGTGGCGCTGTAAAACTCGAGGGGTGTTTGCCCGTGGTCCGACCCTATTCCAATTATCGATCGCACGTCTCTTGACGTTTGCGAATTGCGACGCCACGCGGCGACTCCGCTGCATTAACCAAGTTTCATTTTCTTCGGTCTCGGTCTCTCGGGCGAGACCAGACGTACCTGAAATTCTTCATAAGCCGTCCCGTTTGCACCGCGAACTGGGCCTGACAACGTCGCTCGGGAACCAAGCCTTGGTACTTGCTTGTCTTTATGAACGACTTTTGATCGCACGACGTCCTCGGAGCGGGAGCTAACCGCAGTAGCCTTGGGACGACTCCGCCAGCCGGCCCGGTGGAACCCCGTACCAAACGACGATTGTCGTTGGATGCCGCTGTCATTCCAAAGGCTCGGATCACCTCGGCCCTTTGATTTGTCGCCCTCCGGCCCCAGAGCGATCCTCCTTCAAATAACCTGGACGATTCGAACGTGACGTCGGCCGCTGACGATTTGACATGATCGACCGACCTGGGTGATCACATCGATCGAAACGTGTTCCCTGGACGACTCTTGGACATGTGCGATACCAGAGGACGTTCTCACGACGTAACGCGTCGGGTGCGTCCGAAAGCGTCGCGCCACGACCGACCTGCGGATGTGACGCACGACATGATGAAATGCAATTGCAAAATCGTTTCGAAACGTGGCGGAAAGCCTCGGAGCCGCCCGTGCATGTAGGTATCTGCCCCTCTCCACCTTATTTTTTTTTCTTCCCCCGTAGGATGGCGGCGGTCAAACTCGCTGCTCCAGCGCGGAACAAGGAATCGCCCACACACCTTGCGTCCCGATCCATCCCAACGTACCATTTTGACCCAACGGTCAACCGAGTCGTGGCGTTTGGTCGCCGTACGCATTAGGCGATGACAGCTGACAGCAACAGGGATTCCATTTCTCCACAAAAAGGTTATGTGGCGTCT
>JBBPJV010000277.1:0-29948 GCA_038088915.1 Sutorius aff. eximius
CTCAGGCCTGAGGTAGATCCCAGGTGATGCCCAAGTGAGCTAGACTGGGGAACAGTTGTAGCTACACCCAGGTATATATACTCTTGCCAAGACTATTACTAATACATGACTAATATATCATGGGACATGGTACAATAGATAAAGAAAGGTACAGCCAATAGCAGAATAGACTCTTATCTATGATGTCATGGTCTAGACCAGTCACATGGTCTGATGTCATAAGAGTCTAGGTCTGGTCACATGATTGTGAGAAAAGAACAATAGGGGGAAGTCATGTGACCTGTTGTGACAAGATATAGAGAAAAAAAAAATGTAGACTACGAATATATGAATAGTGTTAGTTTAAGTGAAATGAGTTCGTAACAGATGTGGTTTGTGGGCACTATAGTAACATAGCAACCATCTGCCAACCTGAAACACTTCCCACAAGGAAGTTGTTTCATGATAGGTGACTGTGACTGTGACTATTGTCATGGTAACAGTCTGTCAAGGGATCTATCCATGTTCTCATCATATCTATCTTACCTCCCTGTCCTATCAGGGTAGAGATTAGATAAGATTAGATAAGATTAGATAAGATCAGGGAGCACAAGTTCTAGCCACTCATCTCTAAAGTGATATAAAAGTTAAGACATGGGAAGAGAAAGTAAACTGGCCTTTGTGGTGTCATGGATAAAAGGTAGAAAACACCACAAATTCAACAGTCTCCTCTGTTGGTTCTAGCACCCCTTCCTTGGATGGTTTTTCACAAATTTTCTCAAACTTTGTTTCATGTGCTGTTGCACTCTTTTCATGGACACTTGGTTGTTTTTTCATTTTTTTTATTTTTCAAAAACCTAGTTTGCCCAGAGAAGCAAAGCCTAGGAGGGGGATAGTGTTATGATACTGTCCCCATTAATCTAACTATTCTTTACTTTACTCCTAGTCTAGGGTTAGCCTAGCTAGATGGACACTACATTGTACTTTGGACTTCATTGTATTTCCTCTACTATAGCTCATGTGATCAGTCTGCACCCAATCCCATCACATGATTCCCTATTTCCATCCCTGGCACATGACCTAGTCATGTGACCATACGTACCATAGAGTATTCCAAACTCTTTACATACTTATGATGTCATTCCATCTAGACCACTACATTATAGTCTAGCCCCTTACATCACCTCATTCCTTACTCTGTATTACTATATGGGATACTGGCACAGCATGGTCTGTGTGCAGGCCCTTTGTGTTATGATTTGTTTCCTTTTTACTTCTTTTGTCTCACAGTCTAGCTTGCATTCCTAATGCTTGCTACACTGCAGACCCCTTTGATTTTCCTTTCGTCTCACAGTCTAGCTCACATTCCTAATGCTCACTACACTGCAGACCTTGTAGCCGTTCCTACACTTCAGTGTCTGAACCCCATGGACTACATTTCACCTATCACATGATTCTTTTACTCACATGACTATTATCCTTTTTGTAGCCATTCCCATGCCACCAAGCATGGATCATGGACTACCGTCTCTGATGACTCACCTTACGGTTCATCATCTTAGATTGTCTTTCTTCTCGTGTTCTACATGAGTCCCCTTTTCAGAATCCCGGTGTTCTTCTTCCTTTATCACCAGATATCCTAATATGGCCTATTCCTTTCCTTCCGTCTACCCTGGACCCACAGCTCCCTGTTGTATTCTTACTATAGATCTCTCACCCTCAGATCCACAGTTGTCCATTGTATTCTTAGCATAGATCTCTCCATCTCTCCTCTTGGCTCTCTGTCAAGATATACCTTAGTATCTCTTTTATTCTCTCTTTCCTATTACAGATACTACTTTCCCATGCTCGCCTTACTATATAAGACTCGCACCTTCCTTGTAGTATTCCTTACGCTAGTTCCTACCTGGTACTTAGGACATAGTACTCCCGTACTTGCCTAGTCCCATCTCTGTCTACCCCTCATGTCCTTACCTCTAATATCCCAATACTAGCTTTTCTCTCATCTCTGCACTGTGTGCATCTTTGTCGACCCTCAGTCTGGCACTGTGACCATCACCATCCTTCGGGCATCCCTTCACTGTCTTTCTTTGATCCTTGGACTCCTTCCTAGAGTCCCATACTATCATTAAGTCCCCTCCTTGTCAGCCTGTGGCTGATCGTCTTCGTCATGCTTCACTTCCTCAAAGCCTCTCTTGTCCCAACTTGATGTTGGCCTCCATCCTCCTCCCCTGCAGTGTTCCCCTTGCAGGTTCCTCATCCTCCAGCCCTCTCCTTGGCTTCTCGATCATTCCTTGAACCCTCTCAGGTTCCTACACCTTCCAGCCTGTCTGTCTATCAGGCTTACCTCCTTCCTTCTCATGGTATTCCTTTCCATGATCTCTGGCCACTAGGAGTACTGTGCTCCTTGCCACTGGGTGGAGCAACAGCTCCATATGTCCTGCCCAATTCCTCAGGGGCTTGGTTGTAACACTTTGCATATATAAAGTGCATGGTGAGATGGACTGGATTCCCTCAAGTCTTGTCAACCTATGCATTACCTGGGTCTAAGGGGGAGTAGCCTTAGCTGCTATTAGGCTTTTCTTCCAGTGCTAAGTGATCATACAGACTAGCCTTTCCTTCATCATCGTTATACCTCATTGCCAGGCATCATAGCTGATTCTCTTCTCTTATCAATCGTCGTTAGCATGTCATCAGGTGGCCCTCCAATGCCATGCACTTGGGGTTAGGGTTAGAGGTTCGCCTTGCCCTTAATGAGTTCCTCCTTGGGCTCATTACATCTATAGAGTTCCATCACCTTCCTGAAGCCCAGTAGTAGTTGATACTTAAGCTCCCTGTTGAATTTGTGGTGTTTTTCTACCTTTTATTCATGACACCACAAAGGCCAGTTTACTTTCTCTTCCCATGTCTTAACTTTTATATCACTTTAGAGATGAGTGGCTAGAACTTGTGCTCCCCGATCTTATCTTATCTTATCTTATCTCTACCCTGATAGGATGGGGAGATAAGGTAGATAAGAGAAGAATATGGATAGATCCTTTTGACAGACTGTTGCTATGGTTACAGCACAGTCACTGTCACCTGTCACAAAACAACTTCCTCATGGGAAGTGTTTCAGGTTGGCAGATGGTTGCTATGTTACTATAGTGTCCACCAACCATATCCTTTGGGGTTTTCCATGGTAACCTTGGAGATGTTTCAGGTTGACAGGTCATATTTTGATTGGAGGGTCCTTGGTTACTCAAGTGTTTCACTTTATTCCCAGTATTATTATTCTGGGTTTTAACCTTAATACTTACATGTATATAAGGAGGTGGGTTTGGCCTTATGCCTTTCCCCCAGGCTGTCTACTACAGACTAGTGAATACACATCAAGTGACTTGCACAACTCCCTTCTTTCCTCTACTCAAGGAACTCAGCTTGTCACATACTACTCTTCTATATTTCCCTCAAGGATCTGTCCCTCCCTGGACTAGCTTAGCATCCATTCTAGTCAGACACAATCTACAGGAGACTGAGGAACTAGAAGAAGCCTCAAGCAGACTCTGCAAAGGCTTGCATCAGTGAGTATCATTGATATCACTGAGCATACTGTGTCCTGTGTGCTGTTCTGTCACTTTGATTGGACTTGAGAGGTTTCCTCTGCCACTACCAGCACGAGCCTGCTGGTAGACTTGCATGATCACCTCAGAAGTTGGAAATCTCCTGGGTTGGGTTTTACTCCCCGACTTCCAACAGATGCCTCATACAGACTAACTGTTCATTCATCCTCACTTGTACACCATTGCCAGGTATCATAGCCAGTTCTCTCTCTATCAGTCAGTTCTGTTAGCATGTCATCAGGATAACCTTTCAAAGCCATGCATTTGAGGTTAGGGCTTGAGGTTAGCCTCACCCAATGAGTTCCTCCTTGGACTTGTTTCATGAAGTGTGTCTGCTGGTAAGGTCAAGAGATGGTGCATACATATGCAAGGCAAGTGATGAAAGATACAAGGCAAACACAAGCTTGGTGGTCAATCTGGTGAATTTCTCCAGATGTGACAATAATCATGACTGGACTGCAGGGCAAGACCACTTGTGTGACCTGTCTGTCTTGAGCCTCAATCAACTTGGTTCAAAGCATCATATCCAGAATGTGACCACAGTGAGAGCCACACAGATGCTTCACAGCCACCAACTTATTGAAAGTGGTTTGCAGCCCAGCACTACTTGAAACAACCCAAAGGATGCTATATGAGTGAGCACCTGGTGTTGGAAATTGGGGATAAAGCCCAACCCAGGAGATTTCCAACTTCCAAGGTGATCATGCAAGTCTACCAGCGGGCTCATGCTGGTAGTGGCAGAGGAAACCTCTCAAGTCCAATCAAAGTGACAAAATGAACACTGGACACAGTATGCTCAGTGAGGGATACTCATTGATACAAGCCTTGTAGAGTCTGCTTGAGGCTTCTTCTAATTCCTCAGTCTCCTATAGATTGTGTCCGACTAGAACAGGAGCTAAGCTGGTCCAGAGAGGGACAGATCCTTGAGGGGAAGATAGAAGAGTAGTGTGTGATGAGCTGAGTTCCTTGAGTAGAGGAAGGAAGGGAGTTATGCAGGTCACTTGGTGTGTATTCACTAGCCTAGTAGGCAGCCTGGGGGAAAGGCATAAGGCCAAACCCACCTCCTTATATACATGTAAGTATTAAGGTTAAAACCCAGAATGATAATACTGGAAATAAAGTGAAACACTTGAGTAACCAAGGACCCTTCAATCAAAATATGACCTGTCAACCTAAAACATCCCCAAGGTTACCATGGGAAATCCCAAAGGATGTGGTTGGTGGGTGCTATAGTAACATAGCAACCATGATGGTAGCCGTAACAATCATCTGCCAACCTGAAACACTTCCCATGAGGAAGTTGTTTCATGACAGGTGACAGTGACTGTGCTGTAATCATAGCAACAGTTTGTCAAAGAATCTATCTGTGTTCTTCTCTTATCTATCTTATCTCCCTGTCCTATCAGGGTAGAGATAAGATAAGATAAGATAAGATCAGATCAGGGAGCACAAGTTCTCACCACTCATTTCTAAAGTGATATAAAAGTTAAGACATGGAAAGAGAAAGTAAACTGGCCTTTGTGGTGTCATGGATAAAAGGTAGAAAACACCACAAATTCAACACTCCCTGTTGCTGACCATGTGTTATGATTTCTTTTTCCTCTACTGTACTACTACAATAGGACTCTATCTCTCTCTTCACGCCAACCACACTCCTCTCCTCAGTTATCACTTCACTGGCTGGTTGGTGCATCCTTCATGTACTTAGTGTTTCTTGTTCCCCTCTGTTTCTCCTCATCTCCTGGTTACTTAATCCTTACCCAACCAGGTAACACTTTCCCAGGATCTCTTACTATATAAACCCATAGCCACTGTAGACTTTTCTTCACGCTAGTTCTCTCTTGTACTACCATCATCTCAATTGCAACTCACTTCTTGTTACGCCTAGTCCTGTTGTGGAGTAGGGCATGACCATTTATACATGCAATGGGGCTTCAGTAGGTCAAGGGATTCTGCAGGATGATGCACTGATGGAAGACTGGGGGTTTGAGGAATTCTGCTGGACTATGCACAGATGGAGGACTGAGGGTTCAAGAGATTCTGCTGGACTATGCACAGACAGAGGACTGAGGGTTCAAGAGACTCCGCTGGACTATGCACAGGCAGATCAAGTGGAGTTTACTTGTGTAGTATTCTGGTTACACTAAGACTAGTGTACAGGAAGGTATGTATGTGGTTTAAGTACAACTCCTACCGGTATTCGGGAAGGTCGAGGAATGAGATGGAATAGTCCAAGATAGCAGTAGGACTACCTGATTGGTGGAAACCCTGGAAAGGGGATAGATGTGAAATGGGGTGAATCCGGATGTAGTCTGATCAGGTCTAAGCGAGACAAAGGAAAATGGAATGAGTGAAGTAACGGAGCTCCATTAACCAAAGGTGGGATGGCAGGATCAAGAGTGTATGGTAGAGGCCTCATGCCCGGGTGGGTCAGTGGAGGCACTAGAGATGGGTAGAAGAAGCTGCTATTGGGTAGTCCAGAGACAGGGGCAAAAGAAGTATGTAGTCTGAGCGCAGAAGTGTGTGGCTTAGTACAAGGACAAGGAGGAGAAAAAGGTTACTAGGGCGTCCCATGAGCTGTCATAACAATACCCCCTTAGTACGCTCCGAGATCCATCAAGGAATCTAAATGTACCCATCGGGGTCATCTGCACGAACAACGGTGGGGATGGGACAGTTGAGCTGTCTGTCCTCTAATTCGGAGTCTCCTTCTTCTTCTTCCCCTTCCATTTCCTCACCATTAATTTCGCTTTGGCTTTGCATGGATGACTGATACGTCGAGGTGGAGGGGTACAGGGAGGGGGCGCGAGGGGGTTGCCTCCTGGCAGGAGGGGGAGAGAGCATGTTATGGATGTGAGTTGCTCGCCCAGGTGGGGTGGTTCCAGACACGAGGGTCGGGGTCAGGGAGGGCGCCTCAGGGATCTGACGAGGGCATGTTGAAAGTGGGATGCCTGGACATGTGGACTGATTGTGACCAGGGGAGGTGACATCGCAGATGGGGCAGATATAATAGGGGCAGTTAACCCAGGAATGCTCCAATCGGCAGCAGTGGAAACAAGCCTCATGGTATTGGGGGTGAGTGGAAATGAGGGGTATGGTTCCATGGCCTCCAGTGAGGTATGTGTCCTGTCTAATATGGACCATGAGGTTGAGGCCAGGAGGGACAACTCCAGGTTCAGGACATGGATCGGGCATGGGGAGACTGAAACGAGAACTACTAAAGGTCGAGTGGGAACGGCGACGAGGTGAAACTCAAGAACTAGATATGACGTCTAGCAACATTTTATGACGAAGAGAGATACACGTGGAATGATTACCACGGGCGAAGGTAAAAGGAGAAGTGGGTACTAGATATCCCGCTCAGGCCTGAGGTAATTCCCAGGTAATGCCCAAGTGAGCTAGACTGGGGGACAGTCGTAGCTACACCCAGGTATATATACAGGTGCCAAGACTATTACTAATACATAACTAATATATCGTGGGATGTGGTACGATAGATAACAAAAGGTACAGCTAATAGCAGAATAGACTCTTATCTATGATGTCATGGGTCTAGACCAGTCACATGATCTGACGTCATAGGAGGCTAGGTCTGGTCACGTGATCATGGGAAGAGAAAGATAGGGGGAAGTCACGTGACCTGTTGTGACAAAATATAGGTGAGGAAAGTGTAGACTACGAGTGTACGAGTAGTGTAGTTAGGTTAATGGGAATGAGTTCGTAACAGAGACGGGCGAGATCATTTGTGTAATGCTCAACGTCTGCAAGAAAATCGTCAAGCTGGAACTGCCAGGCCAGGGCGAGGAGGGTGATGGACATGTTTTCGTAGATGGAGTGGATGATATTTTGCACCACTCTGAACGACAAGGGGATGGATCCAGTGTAGGTGAGTGTCTTGAGCCTCTCATTGTGAAGTAAGGTGGAGTAGAGGAGATAAGCAGGGGAGTTAGCATCGACATGGGCAGTGACAGGGATGGAGAGTTGGGAGTCTCATACGAAGGAGAGGATACAGGGTGGGAAGGAATCCGAAATGGGTTCGTTGCAGTTTGGGAGGGCGATGAAAGGAATGTGCACGGAGGCAACTCCATCTTTGTCTAGGGTGATGGTGGGGTAGATGAGTAGGGAGGGGGATCTTGGGGAGCAGGGTTCTTGTTGTGGGGACAGCTCGGGGTGCTCCTGGGAGTTATCTAAGGATTTGGTACTAGTAGAAGATATGGAGGAGTCAGGGTCAATAGATGAAATGATAGATGAAATGGAAGAAGCATGCATATCAATTGCCATTAGGTAAGTGGTCAGAATGGTTCAGAGGTGGGTGAAGGTGAGTTCTATGGCAGGAGTGAGGGGATCTATGGTGGGCGATGATGGTGTTGTTTTCTTTCTAGGTTTTTTATCTGTTTTTGTTTTTGTTTGGGGATATTTTTCTTATTTCTATGGAATAAAGGAACAAGAGGGGAAATTGACGGTTTTGGAAAGACTTTGGGATGACGGAGTTTGTAGTCCGAGAGGAGTTCAGACGCATGGGTGAGATCTTCTTCATTGATCCAAGTGTCTTCTTCTGGTGTATAGCCTTTCCATCTGACTAGGAAGTGATGGGAATGTGGGGTTCTGCCATGTTGTAAGATTTTCTCGATTTCGTATTCTTCCTCACCCTCTATTAGTTCTGCAGGTGGTCATGGGAAGTTGGGGCCATGTATGTCTGTTTTGGAGTAAGGGGTTAGTAGGGACACATGGAATATGGGGTGGATCTTCCAAGAGGGAGGAAGGTTGAGGCAGAAGGACACCAGGGAGATCTTTTGGGTGATAGAAAATGGACCCTCACATTTGGGCACGAACTTAGGGTCAGCTAGCGCACGGTGGAGGTTCCGTGCTTCGAGCCATATCTTATCCCCTTTCTTGAATGGGGAGTATTTGGTTCCATTGTTTCGGGTCATCGCTTTTCTTGCAAGATCATGGGTGGTGATTGCCTCCTGTTGAGTGGAGGTTAGCATGGAGATGCAATCGTTGACAGCGGGAAGATCCGATTTCCTGATTTGTTCTGGGAGGGATCAGGGGTGATAACCCATCATCAGAAAGAATGGGGTTTCCCCAGTTACGGAATGGGATCTATTGTTGTGAGCAAATTCAGTGAAGGGAATTAGTTCCGACCACGTGGTCAGGGAGTTACTGCAGTAGATTCGGAGGTAAGTTTCAATCTCTTGGTTGACTCTTTCGGTCTCTCCGTTGGTTTGTGGGTGATAGGCGGTAGAGAGGGTGAGGTTGTAACCGAGGAGCTTGCTGAGCTCTTGGGTGAAGTTTGCAGCAAACTGTGGGCCATGGTTGGAGATGATTTTGTTGTAGAGGCCGAATCTAGAGAATACTTTAAGGAAAAAGAGGGTGGCTATTCCTTCAGCGGTGGTGGTTTTCATGGTGGGGCATAAAATTACCCCCTTAGTAAGGCCATGGTCAACCATGACCAGGAGAGAATCAAAGCCTTCCGATAGGGGGAGGTTGGTGATAAGGTCGCAGGAAATCTGTTGAAACGGTTGGAATGTGGTACTGGGGATGGGAGTGAAAGGCGGGGAGGTGGGGTGGGTGTTGGACTTGTTTTGTTGGCAGTAGGTGCATCCAAAGATGTATTCTCGGACAAAGGTGGCTAATCCTGGCCACCAGTGTTCGCGAGAGACTAGGAGGCGGGTCTTAAGGATGCCGGGGTGGCCGGCAGATTCGTGGTCATGGTGGGCAGCGACCACGGTTTGTCGTAGGTCGGGGGGAACATAGGTGCAGCCTTGAAAGTAAAGGAGTCCATTGGTAAAGAAAAAGTCAGCCATGTGGGAGCGGAGGAATTTAGGGGCAGAGTGGTTGTTAAGGAAGGATAGGACAAAGGGATTGGTGGTGGACGATTGGGCTAAGGCCTTCTGGGTGGTGAAGTCTACCAGGTTAACAAATAGGTTTGGTGGCAGGAGGGTGGTTTCAAGGTTGTCAGAGTTGGGGGAGGAATGGTCAGGGTGGCGAGAGAGAGCGTCAGGGCCGGTAAGGAGCTTGCCTGGGACATGGATCATGCGAAGGTCATAGTCCGCAAGGTCAAGCATCCACCGGGCTTGCCTACGGTTAAGGTGCTGCGGTTGTTTGAAGTACAGGAGGTTTTGGTGATCAGTGAAGACCTGTACTGGGTGGAAGGCGCCTCGGAGGTAATGCTTCCAGGCTTTGAGGGCCCAGATGATGGTGAGTAGCTCTCAGTCGAAAATGTCATAGTTGCACTCAGCCAGTCCGAAAGATTGGGAGAGGTAGGAGCAGGGGTGCCATTCTCTGTTGTCATCAGGCTGGAGGAGAATACCTCCCGAGGTGACAGCGGAGGTGTCAGTAGCGATGGTGAAGGGTGTTTTGGGGTTGGGTTGGGCCAGAACCAGTCGGGATTGGAACCAGTCTTTGAGGGTTTGAAATGCCTTCTGGCAGGGGAAATCCCAGATCCAGCAGGCGGTGTTATGATACCGTTTCCTTTAACCTAACTTTTATCCTAGTCTAGGGTTAGCCTAGCTAGTACTACACTTTCATTACATTCTGGACTACATCGTACATTGGACTTCGCCATGTTTCCTGTACCATAGCATGTGACCACATCACGTGACTGCCATTCCCATCCCTGGCATGTGACCTAGTCATGTGACCATACGTATCATAGTAGCTTACGGACTATTACGTATCTATGATGTCATAGGGTCTAGACTACTACGTCATAGTCTAGCCCCTTATGTCACCTCACTCTTTACCATGTATTACTATACTAGGGTACAGCACAGCATGGTCTGTGCACTGGCCTCTCTGCTATATAAGAGCATGGTGAGACGGACTGGATTTCCCCCCAGTCTTGTCAACCTGTGCATTACCTGGGCTTAAGGGGGAGTGGCCTCAGCTGCTCTATGCTTCCCCTCCAGTGCTGAGGCTCATACTTGACTATCCATTCATTCTTCTCATCATCATACACCATTGCTGGATGTCATACCCAGCCTACCCTCTATAGATCGTGGTTAGCGTGTCATTGGGTGGCCCTCCAATGCCATGCGCTTGGGGTTAGGGTTAGAGGTTCACCTTGCCCTTAATGAGTTCCTCCTTGGGCTCATTACAGGCAGTTTTCTTGGTAAGGTCGATGAGGGGGTGGGCGATTTCAGAGTAGTTCGGAATGAACTTTCTATAGAAATTAGTAAACTCAAGGAAAGAGTGGATTTCTTTTGTGGTGGTGGGGGCTGGCCAGTCCATGATTCTGTCTAATTTGACGGGGTCCATTGTTACTTGTCTGGGTTTCAAGACCACACTGAGGTAGTCTATTTTGGTGGTATCAAACATGCACTTTTTGGGCTTCAAGTGAAGGTTGAGTTCTTTCATTCACTGAAGGACTCATTTGGTGCATGAGTTGTGGGTCTGTTGGTCAGGGGAGAATATTAGTAAGTCATCCATATAGATGGCCAGCCATCCTTCGGCGATTAGATCACTGAAGGAGTCGTTCATAAACCGTTGGAAAGTCGCGGGGGAGCTGGTCAGTCCAAAGAACATAATGGTGGGTTCGAACAGTCCATGGTGGGTAACAAAGGCTGCTTTCCACTTGTCCCCTTCTTTGATTCATATGTTGTTATATCCCCATTGGACGTCAAACTTGGTGAATATGTGGGCATCTCGTGCTTTGTCTACAAGATCCCCGATTAGTGGTAGGGAGTAGGCATCTTGTATGGTGAACTTGTTCAGGTGTCAGTAGTCTTGACAAGGCCGGAGCTTTCCATCCTTCTTTCCAACAAAGAAAAAGGAGGAAGCCTGCTTAGACTGGGAGGGGCAAATTTTTCCCAATGCCAAATTTTCGTCAATGAACTTGTCAGTGGCATCCTTTTCATTGGGGGAGAGATGGTAGGTTTTCCTGATCTTGGGGACAAAGTTCTCTTCAAGGTTGATAGCATGGTCATAGGTTCTTCAGGGGGGGAGCATCTTTGCAGCATCCTCGGAGAACACTTCCACGAACTTGCAATACTGTAGGGGAATTAGATTGGTTCGTTCTGGGTTAGCAAGGGTCTCTTTGGTAGAGATCAAAGTCCGAGCTACTACAGGGACAAAGTGTGGTCCTCGTCTGATCCATCGCAGGGCTGGGGTCTCTTCTCTGCAGAGGTTTATGCAGGTGTGTACATGTTTAGCTGGGGTGGTTTTGCCTAGGTAAGCCCACAGGTGGTTGTCAGACTCTTTGTAGCATTGTACGTGTTGAGGTAGTCTGGTCAGGGTGGGTCTGGCAGATTTGATTTTGGCGTTTGAGCAATTTAGATCTGTGGAGTGATCAGTGTAGAGATCTTTAGATTGATCTACCTGCTTCAAGATGGAGATCTCATTTCGCTTCCAATTGATTATGGGGTTGGCAGCTTTTAGCCAGGGGAAGCCAAGGATTAAGTTTCTGGATCTGCAGTTCATTACGTAGAAGTTTTGTCTGATGGCAACTTCTTTTACGGCAATGTAAAGGGTGGTCATGAAGCAGATGGTCCCTGCTTTGTTGGTGGTCCCATCTACATTCAGGATGGAGATGGGTTTGGAGAGTCGGGTGGTCAGGAGTCGGTGTTTTCGCACAAACTGCCAGTCGATGCAATTAATCTCAGCTCCTGAGTTGATCAGGGTGGGGATGTCGACGGTTTTTACGTAGCAATCCAGAGTCACAAGCTGGGCAGGGATGATGATAGATTGCTGGCTGTTGACTCTAGTTACAAGTATGGATTTGGAAGAGCTCCACATCGCTTGGAGTCCCCCTTCTAAAAACCCGGTTGGGAGAACTGGGTGGTGGCAATGGTTGCAGGAGTGGTTTCTTCATCGTCTTTTACATTAATGAGGCTAGGGATTTCTTTGGGCTTGGCGATGGCGCGGGTGGTCTTCTTCATTGAGGAGGTAAAGGTGGGACACTTATCCGAAGTGTGGCCCCCTTTCCAGCATCTGAAACACAACCCTTTTTCCCAGCATCTCTTTCGCTCTTCCAGGGTGAGCTTCTTCAGCTGGGGGTTGTTGGCGGAGCTGGTGAAGTCTATGTCCATGGTGTCAGGGTCGTGCAGGGTGGTTCTCAGGGGGTTCTCTGTGGGAACTCCCTTCTTGATGGCCTTTACTTGGTCTAGTTTGGATTGGATGGCTGATGCTTTCTCCATCCATCCTTCGATGGTCTTGGGGGGGGAATCGATCAGCAGGATCTTTTCCATGATTGGCGAGGGGATTCCCATCTGATAAAATGAAATCAAGATGTCATCTGAGGGGTTCTCAGCATCAGCCACATAACTCCTAAATTTGGCATTATAGTCAGTGAGGGTGGTGGAGTAGTTTCCTTTCTTGGGTTCCACATGGGTGGTACGGAGCCAGTTCAAAGTGTTGCTCTTGGTTTCATGGTGGAGGAATGCAGCATTGAACTTATCAACGAAGTCATCGAACTTTCCAAGGGATAAGGAGTGGGGGGAGGCCTTGAAGGCAGCATTCCTGAAGGTGTTGGCCCAGATTAGGGCCAATCTGCCCTTCATATAGGAGAGGGCATAAGCGACTCATTTAGTGTCAGTGTTGTAGATGTCTTCGTTTATGGCAAGGTATGTCCTGACTTCGTTAAGCCAGGGGGAAGACTTCCCGAAGTCTCCGGTAAAGTCCGAAGGGGGGGAGATTCTAAGTTCAGTGGATTTGGTTGACATTGGGGGCGGGTGGAATACTCAGGGTGGAGGCAACAGGGGTCTGGGAGCTCATCGGTAAATCTGCAAGAGCGGTTCTACAGGCTGGGCCGGGGATCTCTGTGAAGAAATAGTGGTCCTGTGGAGGGGACCGGCAAGCGATTGCTCAACATAGTCCTGTTGCTGTGGGGTGGGGAGGATTTCATCTTGCTCAGAGAGCAGGGACTGGGGTTCAGAGGTGGTCAAAGGGGATGGGGACGACACTTGGTCACGGTAGATGTTGATGGGGGGATACCTCAGTGGAATGGTGGGCAGCTACAATGGTGCCACCTAGAAGAGTCTTAGCATATTGTTATGCCTAGTCCTGTCATGGAGTAGGGCGTGACCGTTTATACACACAGTGGGGCTTCGGTAGGTCAAGGGATTCTGTAGGACGATGTGCTGATGGAAGACTGGGGGTTCGAGGAATTCCGCTGAACTATGCACAGATGGAGGACTAAGGGTTCAAGAGATTCTGCTGGACTATGCACAGACAGAGGACTGAGGGTTCAAGAGACTCTGCTGGACTATGCACAGGTGGATCGAGTGGAGTTTACTTGCATAGTATTCTGGTTACGCTAAGACTAGTGTACAGGAAGGTATGTACGCAGTTTAAGTACAACTCCTACTGGTATTTGGGAAGGTCGAGGAATGAGATGGAATAGTCCAAGATAGCAGTAGGACTACCTGATTGGTGGAAACCCTGGAAAGGGGATAGATGTGAAACGGGGTGAATCCAGATGTGGTCTGATCAGATCTAAGTGAGACAAAGGAAAACAGAATGAGTAAAGTAATGGAGCCCCGTTAACCAAAGGCAGGATGGTGGGATCGAGAGCGTATGATAGAGGCCTCATGCCTGGGTGGGTCAGCGGAGGCACTAGAGATGGGTAGGAGAAGCCGCTATCAGGTAGTCCAAAGATAGGGGCAAAAGAAGTATGTAGTCTGAGCGCAGAAGTGCACAGCTTAGTACAAGGACAAGGAGGAGAAAAAGGTTACCAGGGCGTTCCACGAGCTGTCATAACACTTCTCACTTAGGCTTTGCCTAGTGTGAATCCTTGACTAGTTGTCACCACTTTGACCTTTGTCTCCACCGCCCTTTCTACAAAGGGGGTAGTACTTTGAGCATTGCATCTCATACTTCATTGGTGTCTCTACACCCTCTAGTCCTTCATCCTTGACAGTCTTTGGCCCACTGTTGAGTGGTCATTACTCTTGTACACATGTCTTGTTGGTACACCTCGAGCAACTCTTCCTTGCTCGTCATCGTCAACCTTCATCAACTTCGTCCTCAACCCTTCACCCAAGTGGTTGCAGGTGATCATCAAGAGCTACACCTGGTCCTATCCAGAACAGTCGTAACACCATGTCAATAATGGTGAATCATAGACTTGATGTCAAATCATCTTCTCCTTTGTGAGCCAAAGGAAGAGATGATCAGAGGTCTTGGTCTTGTAGACTCCCCGTGTTTGTAATGAGTCCTTTCAACATTTTTAAGCCAGCAGTGAACTTCTGCAAGGAGAGATTCTTCATCATGATATCTGCCGCTTGTTCACTAGTCAGAATGTAGAACAAAGATATCTCCTGGTCTTGAACCTTCTCATGGATGTAATGGTATGATATTGCAATATGTTTGGTTCAACCTTCCTGTGCAGGGTTTGATGCAAGAAAGATTGCTCCTTGGTTGTCTGCATTCAACTGGAAGGGTGGAAGGGTAAACCTGATCTCTTTAAGGAGAGACCTGATCCAAGACAATTGTTTTGCTGTCTCAGTCATTCTGCAGTATTCCACTTCTGTTGATGAGAGCGTAATCTTCTTTTGTCTGTGAGAGAGCCATGATACGATCCCATCTGTGAGGAAGATGGCATAACCAGTAGTAGAACATCTGGTGTTAATGTTGCCTGCCCAATCAGTGTCACTGTATGCCTCAAAACCCACATTGCTAGACCCATCATAGTGGAGTTTGTAATGTTTGGTAGTCTTCAGGTAATGGACAATGTACAGTGCCCAGTTGATGTGGTCCTGACTTGGGTTTGCAGAGAACTGTGACATCTTGATGATGGCATAGGCTAAATCTGGCCTAGTTCCAAGCATGATGTAGAGAAGGGATCTGATGATGGATTGATATAGACTTCTCATATTGGCTGTGGCTGTTTCTGTTGAAGGTATGGGGTTGTAACTGGATGGAAGTGGAGTGTGGACTGGGCTGCAGTTTGTCTGCCCAAAGCAGATAGAGACTTTGTCCACATAGTCACACTGATCAAGGATAAGAGTTTTCTTGTGACGATTCCTCTTGATCTTCATTCCAAGATATTCAGTTACTTCGCCAAGATCTCGTGATTCCCATTTCTTCATGAAGCTCTGTTTGAGGTTGAGAACAAGTGACTGATTGTTTCCCATGAATAGACCATTGTCAATGTAGATGACCATGATGACTAGATCCGAGCTTCTAAATAAAATGTAGACCCCTGGATTGGATTTTGTGTGCTTGAATCTGAGTCTGAGTAGGGTTGTATGCAGCTGTTTGTTCCATTGAAGAGCTGCTTGCTTCAATCCATAGAGTGCTTTGTGCAATCAACAAACTTTTCTCTTTTGACCTTTTTCCACAAAACCTTCTGGCTGTTCCATGTATATTTCTTCCTTCAAGTCACCATAGAGAAATGCGGTTTTGACATCTAGCACCTGGACTTCCCAATCTTCCAAGGCTGCCAGGGATAACAGGAGCCTGACAGTCTCAAAGCGAGTGACCGGTGAGAAGGTTTCTTCATAGTCTATCTGTTATGATACTGTCCTCTTTAACCTAACATTTATCCTAGTCTAGGGTTAGCCTAGCTAGTGCTACACTTTCGCTACATTCTGGACTACAACGTACATTGGACTTCACCATATTTCCTGTACCATAGCACATGACCACATCACGTGACTGCCATTCCTGTCCCTGGCACGTGACCTAGTCATGTGACCATATGTACCATAGTAGCTTATGGACTATTACATATCTATGATGTCATAGAGTCTAGACCGTTATGTCATAGTCTAGTCCCTTATGTCACCTCTCTCATTACTTAGACATGTCCTTATTTAGTTATCAGGGGTACAGCACAGCATGGTCTGTGCACTGGCCTCTCTGCATATATAAAGGGCATGGTGAGATAGACTGGATTCCCTCCAGTCTTGTCAACCTGTGCATAGCCTGGGTCTAAGGGGGAGCGGCCATCAGCTGCTCTATGCTTCCCCTCCAGTGTGATGGCTCATACAGACTGTTCCATTCCTTATCCTCTTGTCTACACTATTGCCAGATGTCATACCTGGCCTCTTCTCTATCAGATCATGGTTAGCGTGTCATCGGGTGGCCCTCCAATGCCATGTGCTTGGGGTTAGGGTTAGAGGTTCGCCTCGCCCTTAATGAGTTCCTCCTTGGGCTCATTACACTATCCCATGTATTTGTGTAAAGCCTTTTGTGATGAAGTGTGCTTTGTATTGCCCATCTGATTTCTTAGCAAATACCCATTGTCCTTTTATGGGTTGTCTACCCAGCAGTAGTTCAGCAAGTTCCCATATGTTGCGAGATTTTATAGAATCCATCTTGTCTTGACAGGCTTGATTCCACTTCTTCTGTTTGCCTTCAGGAAGCTGTGCAATGTTCCTGAACTGGTTCAGTATATCGAAGATGTTGGCAAATGATGTGATTAGATTATTGATAAATCTTGCACTGTATAGTTCTCCAAGATCTTCTTCATTTGTGGGAGTATTAGGATGGGTAGGCTAAACCAGATCCTGTTGTTGACTCCCTGTAGGTTCTACTCTTTGAGGTCTTTGTGGTGGTTGCCTCAATTCAATATCATGTTCAATTTCAACAGGATGTTGTTGTCCGTGGACAGTATCAGGCCATGATGGAATAGTTCATGTTCTCAGAGTTCTTCCAGAGATAGGCTGTTCAGGTGAGCTAGATTCTCAGACATTATCTCAAGATCCATGTGGCGAGCAAATTAAACCTGGCCTTTGTAACTCTCTGGGGTGAATGAACTCTCCTCTTGGTAGAGGGCAGAAGGCTGATGAAGGTGGTTGATACTGTGGAACTGCTTTTGGTTCTTTCCTTCCATAATGAGCACTCCATTCCTTTGAATCCAAAGGTAGGTGTTCCTCAGCAGACTTTCTCTTTGTGCTGTAGGGAGCTGGTGGTATCACTACCTGAGGTTTGGGAGGAAGTTTTCAGGGTGGTTCAAGATGTACTGGTGGTGGCAAATCCTGTGAAGGTCACCTAGACTGTACAGGTGAATGGATAGGTATCCTTGAAGGTTGTGGTTTGGAAGGTGAGCCATAAAGGGTATCATCTTCTTCATCAGTTTCTTCCTCAACATGAGCTTGTTTGCCTTTTGAAGAAGTTGTCATTGGAGGTGGTTTCATTGGTGGTGGTGTTCCTGAACTTGATGAACCTGATGTATTTGAGGGTGTGTGTCCTCTTCCCCTCTGGAACTGTGGGATAGGAGGTAGCAAGCCCCCTTGAACTCCAATGTGTGGTGAAGGACTGAATTCATCTTGGGCGTCCCCATGATTACTCATGGCATCCTTTCCACATTGCTGTGTGACAATGCTATTTGGGATTTCTTGAAGTAAGGTCGGTTTGTCATTTTTGTGCTCTTTTGAGCAATATGGAAAACTTGATTCATCAAATTGTGCCTGGCTAGAAGGCATGGCAGTCTTCAATAACTTGTCCCAGAACAAATAGCCATTTGTTCTTTCTGTGGACGAGTATTGAAATGAAGCTATTCTACTAAGCCTGAATACAATGAGGTGAAACCCAATAGAACTGGCTCTGACACCCAGCAACATTTTATGACAAAGAGGAAAGGAAATGAAAGGAGGAACACATGAAATGATGTCCATGGGCAAGGGTGAAAGGAGACTAGATATTCTGCTCAGGCCTAGAGGTAACTCCAGGTAATACCCAAGTGAACTAGACTGGAGAACAGTCGTAGTACCACCCAGGTATGTATACATATGCCAAGAGGATTACTAATACATGACTAATATATCGTGGGACATGGTATGATAGATAACAAAAGATACAACCAATAGCGGAATAGACTCTTATCTATGATGTCATGGTCTAGATCAGTCACATGATCTGATGTCATAGGAGTCTAGGTCTAGTCACATGATCATGAGAAAGAAAAGATAGGGGGAAAGTCATGTGACCTAGTGTGACCAAAATAAAGAGAAAAGTATGTGGACTATGAGTGTACAAGTAAGAGGTTAGAAAAATTAAATACATATCATAACAAGTATCCAATGAATGTAACTTCTTGAGCTCTGGGGCCTAGTTTATTTGGACAATCCTCTTTAGGGATGAAAACACAGGCTTTACACCCAAAGACATGAAGGTGCACGCAGTTTGACTTGTCACCAGTCCAAAGTTTGAATGAAGTTCTCCAGTTGAGTTGGCACATGGGTTGATGATTATACAGATAGGTTGCACATGTGACAGCATCTTGCCAGAAGTAGTCTGGAAGGCAGGTGGCAATGTGCATACAATTGGACTTCTCAAGGATAGTCTGATTGTGCCACTCAGCATGACCATTTTCTTGAGGAGTTCTGGGATGTGAAAGTTGGTGTTCTATTCCTGTGGCTGCAAGAAAAGATTGCATTTTTGATCCCATATATTCCCCACCTTGATCTGTACAAAGCTTGGCAATTTTCTGTCCAGTTTGCATTTTGGCCCAAGCCTTGAATTCCTTGAAGGCTGTGAAACTGCCATTCTTCCTACTGAGGAAGCCATGACATCCATATCCAGAGTAGTCATCAACGAATGTGATTATTCATTTGCATCCCAAATGAGATTTAAGAGGCATCTCACAGAGATCAGAATGGACCAATCCCAATGTCTGGTTAGTGTGAGATTTGTTCTTGTAGAATGTTCTTCCAGTCATCTTTCTGACAAGACAGCCTTTACACAGTTCTGTACAAAGATTCCATGTGTTTGCTTTCTCCATACTTGATGACTTGAAATGTTCTCCATTCATTGTATCAGGACTCTCAAGAGCTGTCCTGCTGTAATCCTCCCCAGATGGGGTGTCGCAGGGGTCTCAAGGCGTGTTTTCAGGAGAACACATTGCAGGGACACCTGAGCAATGCTCAGTCAGGTGCTGAAGTGCCTGTTTTGATGCATGTCCAAAGTGATAATGCCATAGGACTGATGAATCTTCTACCAACGAATTGACCCTAGGTCTTTGGATTGAAAGAATTCAAAGCCAGTGCAATGGGCTCTTCTTGTCTGTAGCCTGAGCAACTAAGGCAAGATTCCATTGGGTTTCCATATTTTTGTACCTTCCAGATCTGATTGAACCATGTATCTGAGTTGGGAGAGTTTTGATGTGGATAGCAACCTAGTAGAGGCTTGTGGTGCATACCAAACTCCACTCAGAGATAATGGTTCCAGATGGTGTTGTTGAATTGTTATGTCACCAGGTCCATTCAGTTTCAGAAGCATCCCATTAGCAGTTTTAGCCCATCTTTCAGTCTTGGCAAGAGACGTGAAGTCAGCTAAAATGGGACTGATGTGGTCTGTTGAATCACTATCCAGCATCCAGTGAGTTCATTTGAACTCTGAAGTGAGTTGGAGGATATGGGAATTACTCTGCAGCTCTCTGCCAACTCCAAAGTTAGTGATGGGATTGAGGTAGATCATAGAAAGGTAAATCTGAGAGTGTACCTTTAAACTGCTGGCCTTCCTGGAAATCATCCCAGAAGTTGACTCCAGACCAGTCTTAAGGTTCACACCAGAATACCAGTCAAGACCACACTCATATTCCTCATCTACATAACCAGGGAAATATTCTGATCCATCCCAGACATTGATGTTGCGTGAGTCAAGGCCATGTGTCCACTGGCTGTGTGAGTTGTGACCAGTGTTGTCCAGGTAGGACAACATGACCTTGTTGCAATGAACAGTCCATCTTTTCCTCTTATTAGATGGTGCACTCTTCTCCAAGAGGGAGGTAGAAGGTGCCTCAATGAAAGGGTGTGATGGATGATTCCACTTCTCCTTCTTCATATTGGAGATACCCATCTTCATTGTACACTGATTCCTTCACAACCTTTCTGAAATATTCTTCGGCAATGTCAATTGCCATGGCATCTATCTCTGCATGTTCATCTGCAGTGACTCCAATCTGTTCTTTGAGGGTAGGAGTAATTTCCTTGATCTGCACATTCTGTTCGAAAGGCAGTCCCCAAGAAGAGGTAGATGGATCAAGAATAATCTTGCAGTGATTAACAATGCAGTGATTGCCAATGGTGACACCTGTTGACAAAACCTCTTCTGCATCTTCTGGTTCTTCTGTGATTGGTTCCAGAGTTAAAGCATGGCTGCTGATCCTCAGAGTTTGACATCTGTCTTCTTCTTCATCTAGCTCCATAATGGTGGCATTCATTTCTTCTTCAGGATCAAACTCCACAAAGTGTGCTCAGGATTTTCCTTTGCCCTTGCCCTTGTGCTTCTTTTGCTGAGAAGCAGCTACAGTGGCATTAGCCCTACCTTTGCCTTTGGTGCTCCCAGGTCATCCATGGAGAGCCCAACAGTGATCCTCAGTATGTCCAGTCTTCTTGCAGTGTTTGCAGACAATGGATCTTCCAGGTGTGTGTGCAATGGCAGGAGCCTGAGTTTGATTGACCTGAGTGGTCTGATGATGGTGCGGCTTCTTTGATTGATGATGACTAGATCCACCACATGTGGAGGAATGGAGATTCTGTTCTGCCAACAACTTGGCAACAATCAAGTTGGGCTTGAAGTCCGCAGCAGCCATTGTTGAGATGAGAGTAGATACAGTGGAATTGTAGTAGGGTGGAAGTGCATTGATAAGTAGCATGGACTGGAGATCAGTCGGAATGCTGAGACCTGCAGCAGAGCATTTTGCAATAAGGTCCATGTACATGGAGTATCCTTGCTGCAAATGTTCTCCAATGCGGTGCCTAGTAAGTCTTTGAAAGGCAGCAAACATTCCAGTGACTCTGGTTGGTGCATACAGAGCTTCCAGCCTAGACTAGAAAGTATGGGTGAGTGAGGTGTTGGTTGCATCATAGGTGAACATCTGTTGGGAAAGCATGTGCTGTGGAACATAAAGACTGATGATGGCCTGGGCTTGAGAATTGCCTGAAATCCATGCATCATGTTGATTCTGAGTGGTTTGTGTGGCATAAGTATTGGTGCCATCAACAATGTTCCACCAGGTGGCAACCATGAGAATGTTTTGCATATTGGATTTCCATGTTTTCCAATTTGATGCACCTTGAAGAACTTGAATCTTGGAAGTGATGGAAGAGTTGATTTTGAAAGACATATTTGGTTATAGGAGATGATGGGTAATGGATCTGATAAAACTTCTGAAAAAGAAAGTTTGATGAGGACCTGTCATAACAGTGGGCATTATGGGATAAAGGGTCCCAAGGTCAATGGATCCAGTAGTGCCATGTGAATGTGCAATCAGCAGTGGTGGTTCTTCATCTGATGAATCATCTTATTGTGTAAAATTGGAGAAGACCCTAAGAATAGGAATAGCCTTCTGTAGTTCTCCTTGTTCTCCTTTTTCATAAGAGTGCCAGTGATCTTCTAGACATTTGCATTTGAGATACCAAGATGGCAATGATTGCCAGGCGATGCTTTCAAACTCCTCAAAATAAAGAGTACTGTTATGATTTGTTTCCTTTTTACTTCTTTTGTCTCACAGTCTAGCTTGCATTCCTAATGCTTGCTACCCTGTAGGCCCCTTGATTCTCCCTTTGTCTCACAGTCTAGCTTGCATTCTTGTGCTCACTACACTGCAGACCTTGTAGCCATTCCTACACTTCAGTGTCTGAACCCCATGGACTACATTTCGCCCATCATGTGATTCTCTTACTCACATGATTATTATCCTTTTTGTAGCCATTCCCACGCCACCAAGCACGGATCATGGACTACCATCTCCAATGACTCACCTCACAGTTCATTATCTTAGATTGCTTTTCTCCTTGTGTTCCCCATGAGTTCCCTTTATGGAATCCCGGTGTTCCTCTTCCTTCATCATCAGATATCCTAATATGGCCTATTTCTTTCCTTCCCATCTACCCTGGACCCACAGCTCCCCATTGTATTCTTACTATAGATCTTTTGCCCTCGGACCCACAGTTGTCCATTGTATTCCTAGCATAGATTTCTCTGTCATTCCTCTCGGCTCTCCATCAAGATATACCTTAGTATCTCTTTTATTCTCTCTTTCCTATTATGGATACTACTTTCCCGTGCTCGCCTTACTATATAAAACTTGCGCCTTCCTTGTAGTATTCCTTACACTAGTTCCTACCTGGTACTTAGGACATAGTACTCCCGTACTTGCCTAGTTCCATCTCCGTCTACTCCTCATGTCCTTACCTCTGATACCCAAATACTAGCTTTTCTCCCATCTCTGCACTGTGTGCATCTTCGTCAACCCTCAGTCTGGTGCTGCAACCATCACTGTTGTGAGACCATCCCTGTTAAACTAACTATATCCTAGTCTAGGGTTAGCCTAGCTAGTACTACACATTTGCTTCACTTTGGACTTAGTATTTCCTGTACTATAGCTCATGTGATCAGTCAGCACCTGATCCTGTCACGTGATTGCCATTCCCATCCCTGGCATGTGATCTAGTCATGTGACCATTACATACTCATGGACTCTTACCATACTTATGATGTCATAGGGTCTAGACCACTACATCATAGTCTAGCCCCTTATGTCACCTCTCTTGTTACTTAGACATGCCTGTATTACTATAAGGGGTACAGCATAGCATGGTCTGTGTGCTGGCCTCTCTGCATATATATAGGGCATGGTGAGACAGACTGGATTCCCTCCAGTCTTGTCAACCTATGCATTACCTGGGTCTAAGGGGGAGTGGCCATCGCTGCTCTATACTTCCCCTCCAGTGCGATGGCTCATACAGACTAACCACTCATTTCCTCATTGTTTACAATGTTACCAGACATCATAGCTGGATCTCTTCTCATTGATCATCGTTAGCGCATCATTGGGTGTACTTTTCAACGCTGTGTGCTTGGGGTTAGAGTTAGAGGTTCACCTCACCCTTAATGAGTTCCTCCTTGGGCTCATTACAATCACCATCCTTCAGGCCTCTCCTCACTGTCATTCTCCAATTCTTGGACTCTCTCCCAGAGTCCCTCATCATCATTAAGTGCTCTTCCTATCACCCTGTGGCTGATTGTCCTTATCATACATCGATTCCTCAATGTCCTCCTCATCCCAGCTTGACATTGGCCCTCATCCTCGTCCCCTGCAGCTGTCCCCTGCAGCTTCCTCACCCTCTGGCCTTCCTCCTTGGCCTCCTGATTCCCCTTGAACCCTCTCAGGTTCCTATGCCTTCCAGCCTGTCTGTCCATCAGGCTCACCCTGCTCCTCCTCCTGGTATTCCTTTCCAGGATCACTGATCTCTAGGAGTACTGTGCTTCTTGCCACTGGGTGGAGCAACAGCTCCATATGTCCTGCCCAATCCCTCAGGGGCTTGGTCATAACAAGTACCAAAATAGTGAGGATTATCGAAACAACCAAGAATCACTTTAGACTGGTTGTCCTCATCTATTTGATAAGTGGAAATGAAAGCATAGCAGAGAGAAATATAAGGAAATTCTCTGATCTTGGTCGATCGAATGAGATCTATGGCTAAAAAGGAGTAACAATTGTTTGAAAAAGAGAATGCGAAATTAGAATGGCTGACTGGAGAGGTGTAGTGACCACCTAAATGTGCTGAAATGGGCCACAGTGGATTCAGCAATGTTGCATAAGCTTCCAGCAGGGTCAGAATGACTCCTTTGTATGCATCCCAGTCTTCTCACTTCTTGTTGTAACACTCAATGTCTGTTTCTGGCAAGACTTGTGAGAGCTTCTTCCATCTGTCCTCTATCCACTTCATGTCTCTGCTTGAGTTGAGCAATGCAGCTTTCCAGTAGCTCATTATGAGCACAGAGAACTGAATTTTCTTTGGCTAGGTCCTGATGAGATTCTTGAATGTCAACAAGTATCTGGTGATGATGGTCAATATCTAGACCAAGTTCTTGGATTCAGCCAAGATGGGTTTCAACCCGATCAGCTAGATCGCCAATCATCTCCTGACCATGGTGTACACATTCATCGGCATCTTTGAGATCTCAGGTAAGACCAAAATTCTCAATCTCCAAATCATTGTTCCTCCATTAGAGGTCTTGATTCTTGCACATTGTTTCTGTGTACTCTGCATACCAGGGATTCCTCCTCTTCCAATCTGCACAGAGCTTAGTGTCAGCTAGCTTGTTCCACTTATGTTGAGTGGGAATGTCCCATTGATAATGAGACTGGATGTTGGCGTGCATTTTGCATGCAATCAGGTTGTCCAGGTCTTCAGGGTCAGAAAGAGCAGTACGTGGAGTCCACCCATTAGGGATAGAATCCACTTCCCAGTTGTGGGAGTACCAGCCAGTGGAAACAAGACCCGAAGCGGGATCATAGACCCAATCAGTGGCAATGGCAATGACCATTTTGTCATATGAGTTAATGATGGGTGCATGTGGAAGGTTCCAGGAGAGATTGTATTCTTCTGGAGTGAAGAAGAGGTTGGAAAAGTGCTGTGAGAAGAAAAAAGAGTTGATAGCACTAGACCATCCCTGAAAATAATCACAGTTAAAGATCTTCCATCTGTATCCATGAACAGGAGTATCAGGAGTGTTGAAATAGTTCTGTACTGGGAAGGAGAGTCCATTACTGTTGAATGTCATCCACAGTGGTTCATCATAGTAGCAAGTCAGACATGCTTGAGTATTGATCAAAGACACGTCATGAGGATCTGTAAGGGGAATCCTGCTATAGGGATGAAGACCTATTTGATAAAGGTCAATCACTGAGATGTGAGCTAGATGACCAGTTTGCAGAAGATCCATTTGGGATATGGGGTCTGATTCTGGTAAACTGTCTAATGGTGGAAAGTAGCAGAGTCATTGAAGTGGCAGGGTATCCTTCTGGTACATGAACCTCCTGATGGTGACTTGCTGTCTGATCTCCCCATTGTCTCTGAGATTGTTGAAGGTCTTGGAGGCTTGACATCAGTCCATGAGAGGGTAATCTCTCAGTGGGAATTCGAGCTCATAGACTTCGAAATCTAACTCCCAAGGGATGTAACAAGCCCAAGGAGGAACTCATTAAGGGTGAGGTGAACCTCTAACCCTAACCCCAAGTGCATGGCATTGAAGGACCACCCAATGACATGCTAACAACAATCATAAAAGAGAAAGGACCAGCTATGACGCCTGGCAATGGTGTGTAACGATGATGAGAGAATGGATAGTCAAGTATAAGCACTCTGCACTGGAAGGGAAGCTTATAGCAGCAGAGGCTACTCCCCCTTAGATCCAGGTAATGCACAGGTTGACAAGACTGGAGGGAATCCAGTCTGTCTCACCATGCTCTTTATATATGCAAAGGGCCAGTGCACAGACCATGCTGTGCCAGTACCCTGAATACTAAATAAGGGTACAAGTACATAAGAGAAGGTGGTGACATAGAGGGCTAGACTATGATGTAGTGGTCTAGACCCTATGACATCATAGATACATAATAGTCCATAAGCTACTAATGATATGTGTGGTCACATGACTAGGTCATGTGCCAGGGACAGGAATGGGAGTCACATGATAGGTCACATGCTATGGTATAGGAAATATGGATGTCCAAGGTGTAGCAAATGTATAGTACTAGCTAGGCTAACCCTAGACTAGGGGTAAAAGCGAAAAGAATGTAGATAGTTAGGTTAACAGGGATGGTATCATAACAAGGGGTGATTAACCGTTTGACCTCGAGTGGATTTGCCAAGAAGGGTAGGCAATGAGGATCGAAGGAAAGTCACAGATGGGGAAGGTGTTGAAGATCTAGAGATCCCAGGAGTCATGTCATGCAAAGAGACTTGGTGAGATGATGGTAGAGGATGACTGTTGGAACTGTGTTGTAAAGAGTGATGCGGCTGGCAAGATTGGTGTGGATGTACTGGAGTACCATGACGTGTTCATTGCCCTCGGCCCAACCAATGATGATGAAAGTCCTGTCCCAAACTGTCCTGGCTAGAGCACCTGGAAAGTGGTGATGGACCATTGGATCATTGGCACTGATAAGCAAAGTCTGCATGGCTAGAGTAGAGTAGTGGAGGTATGGAATAGTCACAGTTCAGATGTGAACAGAGTTCTTGAAAGTTGGCATTTGGATGAGCACAAGGATGTAGGAATGACATGAGAGGGTTCACTTCTCTATCTTCTCTTGATTGAGAGTAGGAGGGAAAAGAGTGATTTCATCAAGGAAGATGTGATGAAGATGATGCGAAGGAAGAGCAATGTAGAATCGAGCTCTGATCCCTTGGTGGTGATGAAGGCACAAAGCATTCTCGTTCCTCAGAGTATGAGAGAACAAGTTTGCAGGCAGTACTGGTCTGAAGATGGCATTCTCAACCCAAGTTGTAGGAAGTACTAACCTCAGGTAGTCTTGACCCAGTGTTTAAAAACATGTTGGAGTTCAAAAGAACTATCCAATCAAGGTGGTTAGACCTCCACACAACTGCAACAGAGTGGGTGTCTGAGACAAAATGCCACAACAATACCCAGGAGTCTGCAGCAAGCCAGAGTGAACCTGCTATGGTCAGGTTCACTGAGTCAGTATAATACCTGACTACAATGATGGCAATTGCAAGACAACCTTGGATGGAAAGTGTTATGACTGTTCCGGGTAGGATCAGGCATAGCTCTTAATGATCACCTGCAACCACTAGGGTCTAGGATTGAGGATGAAGTCGATGGAGGTTGACGAGGACAAGTGAAGAGGAGTTGCTCAAGGTGTAGCAACAAGACACATAAGAAGGAACAATGTGTTACAACCAAGCCCCTGAGGGATTGGGCGGAAGGTACGGAGCTGTTGCTCCACCCAGTGGTAAGGAGCACAGTACTCCTAGAGGTTGGAGATCCTGGAAAGGACTATCAGGAGGAGGAACAATGTAAGCCTGATAGACAGACAGGCTGGAAGGCGTAGGAACCCAAGAGGGTCCAAGGGATGGTCAGAAGGTCAAGGAGGAAGGCCGAAGGACGAGGGGACTGCAGGATGAATACTGCAGGGGACAAGGACAAAGGCCAACATCGAGTTGGGATGAGGAAGGCTTTGGGGAACCGAAGCAAGATGAAGATGATCAGCCACAGGCTGATAAGGGCAATGACTTAATGATAGTGCAGGACTCAGGGAGGGAGTCCAAGGATCAGGGAAAGACCGTGGAGGAAGACACGAAGGATGGTGGTGGTTGCAGTATCAGACTGAGGGTCGACTGAGATGCACACAGTGCAGTGAAGGAAGAAAAGCTAGTATTGGGATATCGGAGGTATGGACATGAGGGATAGACGGCGGAGGGACTAGGCAAGTACAGGAGTACTATGTCCTAAGTACCCGGTAGGAACTAGCATAAGGAATATTACAAGGAAGGTGCGAGTCTTATATGGTAAGGCGAGCGTGGAAAAGTAGCATCCATAAGGGGAATGAAAGAATAAAGGAGATACTAAGGTATATCCCAGCGGAGAGCTGAGAGGAGAGGCAGAGAGATCTATGCTAGGAATACAACGGACAACCGTGGGTCCGAGGGCGAGAGATCTATAGTAGGAATACAATGGAGAGCCGTGGGTCCAGGGTAGATGGAAAGGAAAGGAATAGGCCATGTTAGGATATCCGGTGGTAAAGGGGAGAGGAACACCAGGATTCTGTAAAGGGGACTCATGTAGGACACGAGGAGAAAGACAATCTAAGATGACGAACTGTGAGGTGAGTCATCAGAAACGGTAGTCCATGATCCATGCTTGGTGGCGTGGGAATGGCTATGAAAAGGATAATAGTCACATGAGTAAAAGGATCACGTGATGAGTAAAATGTAGTCCATGGGGTTCGGACACCGAAGTGTAGGAACGGCTACAAGGTCTGCAGTATAGTGAGCACGGGAGTGCAAGCTAGACTGTGAGATGAAGGAGAAGTCAAAGGGGTCTACAGGATAGCGAGCATTAGGAATGTGAGCTAGACTGTGAGACAGAGGAATAAAAGGAAACAAATCGTAACACAATGACCACTCAACAGTGGGCCAACGACTGTCAAGGACGAGGAACAGAGAGGTGTTAAGACACCAATGAAGTATGAGACGCAATGCTCAAAGTACTACCCCCTTTGTAGAAAGGGTGGTGGAGTCAAGGACGAGTGATGATGACTAGTTGAGAGGAAGTCACACTAGGCAAAGCCTAAGTGAAGATGAGTAGTGATTGAGATGATGAAAGTACAAGAAAGAACTAGCGTGAGGAGAAGTCTACAGTGGCTATGGGTTTATATAGTAATAGATCCTGGGAAAATGTTACCCCATTGGGTAAGGATTAAGTAACCAGGAGACAAGGAGAGATAGAAGAGAACAGGAAACACTAAGTATGTGGAGGATGTGCCAACCAGCAAGTGAAGTGATAACTGAGGGGAGGAGTGAGTGGTTGGCATGAAGAGAGATAGAGTCCTATCATAGTAGTACAGTAGAGGAAAAAGAAATCATAACAGAAAGGTGCTCTACAGTTTGCAGAAATTGCCTGGCAGAGGCACCAGGATTCAGCATACTGATAGAAAGTGTAACGAGCCCAAGGAGGAACTCATTAAGGGCGAGGCAAACTTCTAACCCTAACCCCAAGTGCACGGCATTGGAGGGCCACCTGATGACACGCTAACCACGATCTATAAGGAGTAGGCTGGGTATGACGTCCAGCAACAGTGTACAATGATAAGGATAATGAATGGAATAGTCTGTATGAGTCATCACACTGGAGGGGAAGCATAGAGCAGCTGATGGCTGCTCCCCCTTAGACTCAGGCTATGCACAGGTTGACAAGACTGGGGGGAAACCCAGTCCATCTCACCATGCTCTTATATAGCAGAGAGGCCAGTGCACAGACCATGCTGTGCTGTACCCCTTATAGTAATAGTACATGAGAGAGCATGATGACGTAGAGGGCTAGACTATGATGTAATGGTCTAGACCCTATGACATCATAAGTAAGGTAAAGGTCCATGAGTATGTAATGGTCACATGACTAGGTCACGTGCCAGGGACAGGAAGGTCAATCACGTGACAGGATCAGGTGCAGACCAATCATGTGAGCTATAGTACAGGAAATACTAAGTCCAGAGTGAAGTGAATATAGCATACTAGCTAGGCTAACCCTAGACTAGGATAAATGTTAGGTTAAAGGGAATGGTATCATAACAGAAAGTTCCTAACACTTGAAGGACTGAGGGGAGGTATATGATAACTTCCATTAAGGTGACAATAACTTGTTTGAGCTCAAGGGATTGACATCAGTTAAGGTTATATCCACAAGAACCTTACTAGAGCTAAGTCAGAGCTCAGGGCTTATAACCTGTTGGAAATTGGGGATAAAGCCCAACCCAGGAGATTTCCAACTTCCAAGGTGATCATGCGAGTCTACCAGCAGGCTCATGCTGGTAGTGGCAGAGAAAACCTCTCAAGTCCAATCAAAGTGACAGAACGAACACTGGACACAGTATGCTCAGTGAGGGATACTCACTGATACAAGCCTTGTAGAGTCTGCTTGAGGCTTCTTCTAATTCCTCAGTCTCCTGTA